>JAULBS010139946.1:0-27567 GCA_032355785.1 Symmetromphalus regularis | reverse complement strand
TATAATTTTTTGTTTTATCTCATCTGTTTTAGTGGATGTTTATAGATACTGTTTATGAAAACAATAACCCAAAACAGATTTATATTTCACTTGTGCTTTAAGTGTAATGAAGTGCCAATATGCTGACACAAACAGTATGAATTAAATATCTAATTTTAGAAAATGTACTCTTTCTGAATCTTGCAACTGTCACATGAGATTCTAGTCTAAATGTGTATGAAAAGGTCAGACGATGATAAGAAGAGTGTTAGCAACTATATCAAATTAATTGAAATCTGGATGTACATGTATGTCAAACTAATTTAAGTCTAGATTTACATGTATGTCAAACTAATTTAAGTCTAGATGTACATGTATGTCAAACTAATTTAAGTCTAGATGTACATGTATGTCAAACTTCACAAGACGGTTGTATTAAGTGTAATGAAATAGTTATCTGATGACCGGAACACTAATAGCGACAATATCAAACTAATTTAAGTCTAGATGTACATGTAAGTCAAACTTCACAAGACGGTTGTATTAAGCGTAATGAAATAGTGATCTGATGACAGGAACACTAATAGCGACAATATCAAACTAATTTAAGTATAGATGTACATGTATGTCAAACTTCACAAGACGGTTGTATTAAGCGTAATGAAATAGTGATCTGATGACAGGAACACTAGCCAAAGTCAATAGTAATTCCCATGAGTCAATTTGCAGTATTTCCAACCTAATGGCCAAACCCCTCTGTCCACTATAGATTGATTTGCCGTATTGTTACAAGAAAAGAGATTCTTAAATCTCTCGACCATCAAACGAATTAACCGAAATCTTTTCCAGGACTGAGTAGCAGAAATTGAGAAGCTCTGAGATGGTCAATAGTGGTCAAAGAATTATTTAATGCTTATTTAACCAACACTAAATAATATTACCATGTCTATAAACAATCGGTCCTTATATGCAATTTAAGTGAATTAACCGAAATCCAGTCTTGTCCAGTCGGAAACTAGATATAGATGCTCAGAGGGTGGGTTATAATGAATGAATGCTTGTAAATGCTAACAAAATATTGTCAGCAACTACTTGTATTGGGAATAGATGGATGATTTTTGTGTGGGTGATTCACTATACCCAATTACAGCACATACATAATAAACTTAGTATCGCAAGACAATAGAAACTTGGCTATATCTGCAAGCAGACTATTTAAAAATGGCTTGTTTATAATCAGTCAGTGCAGGTATGAACCTTAACATCAGCATGCTAACAAAAATGAACAAATGAATGAATGAAAGAATGAATGAAGGAATGAGTATAAGTAATGGTAACAAAGAATAACTTATTTGAATAATGAAGTCAAAACTTTCTTGAAGGCCACTAATTACTTTTCCAGATTCATCCAATTTGTTTTACAAAATAACCTGTATTAAGCAACCATTAGTTTTAAAAGACAACAGTAAATGTGCTTTACTTCGTTAGGTGTATGAATAATTAAGTTTCATGATACGCATACAAGTTTACTGAACTTGCATTCAGAAAGGATGTATTTAAATACCACAATTTACAATGTATATTGTAATGTTTGGCATAACAGTGTTCAGAAAGTACACAAAACATTCTAAAACACTTAAATGTATTTTAAATAATTCATCTCTTTTATAACAGTCAAATTTGCTGTTACATACATGTAGATTACAAACATCTAGTAAAATTCATTTTTGTCAACAAAATTTTATGCATGCATAAAAACACCTAATAAAATTCATTTTTGTTAACAAAATTTAATACATGAAGAAAAATATTCTGTAATAATGAACGATATGGTTTAAGGAGTTGGATTATTGCAAAATTTATCATTGTTCTTACCGCAATATATCATCACTTTCAGTTTCATCGAAATCCATTTTAAGTGAGTAAAAACTACTCATAACATTACAACCTTCACAGTGGACTGGTGATTCCCACCCTGGACAAAGACATACATCTTCATGGGTGACTGGGTCTTTCACCCAGGCAATACAATTTGATACACCAGCCAACCACGTAAACATACAATTATGGAACTTCAGCTTTTATATACAGGTTCAACCATGGTATACGTACGCATAAATCATGTTTTCTGTCAAATAACTATGGTTTAAAACCAATTTAAAGGATTTTTTATCAGCATTATTTTAAAGGTAAGGAAAAAAAATTAAAAGAGAAAAAGAGAAAAATATGAACTTTGCATATAAATGATAATAAAATATTGTCAGTAACTACATGTATCAGGAATGGATTGAAGATTTCTGAGTGGGTGACTCACTATACCCAATTAGAGCAAATACAGAAAAATAACTTAGTATCACGAGACAACTGAGACCAGGCTATCCACAGAAGCAGACCATATAAAAAGAGCTTGTTTATAACAATCTGCACAAATATGAACCTTAACATCAGCATATTATGATAAAACCCACCTACACGAGGAAAAAAATGATATGAATTATTTCTATGCAAAGTTAAATGTATATAACAAGCCATTGTGCTATAGTGAATGATTTTCAGTATTAAAACATGTCTAAAAAAGGAAACATTGTTACAAACAACAGTACTGTCATCTGCTTCATCTGGTTTATTTCTTTAAAGAATGTTTGGAACAGACTGGTCCAGAGGGAATTTCAACTTTTGAGTACGGTGCATTTCACATCTGCAATGTATGGTTGTTTTACGACGTCCCAACACAAAAAATAAATATTTGCTACTGGGGTTCATGTCTACATGAAATAAAATAGTATTGTTGTAAACATTTGTTGGATGCTTTTAATACTAAATTGAACAAAATAAAACATTATATCATCAAATAAATTGTGTGAGTATAGTACACATGCGTAGAAGCCATTTTCTGTTTTGGTATGTTTATACCTTTCCATCTGGGGGGGGGAGAGGGGGGTAATTATAACAATAAAGAAATGACTTAAAAATAAAACAAAGTATATTGTTACATGTATATTATTTAAAGAAAAATATTTTCTATTCATTTTATATACTATTAGAAAAAAAATCTTTAAGCATATTAATTAAACATTTTTGTCAAGTTACCCAAATATTAGATAGCTTGATCAGTGCCTAAGACAATATTTCAAAATTAAATTTTAAATCATTGCACATAGCAAATAAAGATATGTATTAAAATTTATTTTCAATAACCTAATTAAATCATAACTATTTCTTAACTTTCTATGAAGATTTTAAAAGTAAAATTTCTCATTAATTCATGGTCATCATCACCATGCTTTGAACCAGGCCAATGAGATTAATGAAATCTTAAGGAAATGCTGAACAAACTTGGATTCCTATACGGGATAAATGATCACTATAAACCTGCCAATATGGAACAATTACAAATGATACATTATTCTACAGCTCTGTTTTTGGGAAACCCACTGAAGCATTTCAATCATGACCCTCTGACCCCATAATCAATAGTCTTCTGAAGATTCTGTTCATGTGTGTCAAAGGATCATTTCAAAAGATGCCTCAATGTCATGTTGGTTCATCTTCTGATAGACATGTTTGATTATACATGTATTACATATTCAGCAACATTACAAGATGAAATCTTTATGAACTCTTTAATAAAAAATAAAATAGAATTTTAAAATACTGATTAAGTGAAATTGGAAAAATATCTAAAGTCATCAACGGCAAATTGATCAGGGTCACAAATATAATTTGACCTGATACTGCCATCTATAACTGCTATAAACGCATGTTTTCAAATGTCCCTATACATGCAGAATGATCAGAGTCCTTAAATATGAGGTCAATGTGATATCATAAACAATCAAAGTGATATTAGTCATTATCATTTTTCTCAGTTTAACTTCAATTTGACCCTGACATCTTTATATATATTCAGGGGACTGTAGATGAAAATTCTTTATTTTTTAGACTAGTTATTGTATTCACATGCATATATCCTCAAATGAAACAATCAACAGTGCTTCATGTATGTAATTATGGGGTTGGGGGAGGGAGCTTCAAAGAGAGAAATGTATTTGCATAGGATTATATCAGATTAATCAATATGTTATAATGTACATAAAAACACGAATTTTAATTTAAATATTACTTGTCTTAGAAAAAGCTGCCTTCATAACAATCCACACATTTTTTCGTTTCTTTTCAAACAGCCCTTTAGTGTTATCATACTTCTTATGTTTAGACATTCAATTCATTTTTAGTGAGTTCACAAATTGGATTTTTAAACTGAAAAAAAGTATTGGTAAGCTGGCATACAGAATGATTGCTGAAAAAAATCTCAAATGCTTTTAATAACAAGATTATGTAAAACTCCAATTTTTCCTGAGTGGGAGGCGAACTTGTCGTTTTGCACAATTAATTTCACAAAACCAGATTAATCTTGTTAATTCTCACCACCCACTTGTTTTGTATCTGAGATGATAGCCATGGAGTTTTTTTTTTAGTTTTTTGTATGTACATGTACATATTTAATTTGTTATAAATAATTATGGAAAAACTGGAACTTAAAAAATATTAATCTACACTGTAATGAATCAAATTTCTCGTAAGGGAATGAAGATGGACATCAAATGTGAAAAGAAAAACTGTAACTTTGGTAAAAGGAAACATTCTACTGTAGCCTCTGTTGGTTTATACAGAGCACTTGGCTACTGGCATTGTTAATCATTTTTCATATTAAAATAATGTATATAGCATACTGCAAATAAAAGACAGATCTGCAAGATATTATAGTTATTGGCAAATAATTTAATTTTGTTTTGAATAATAAAAAATACTGCAATATCTACACAACTTGAATGTTTCCAGCTAGACAATATATAAAATAATTTTGGATTTATTGGGAAAATAAATAATTTCTCATCCTGTGTAAATGCTAAAGTTTCAAATATTGTTAACAGTGTTAATTTAAAAATGCATAGTTCTTACCTCAGATTATGCTCTTCTTTCATTTTATTATTTTCACCTATTGCGACCACTTTGGAGGTTGTCGTGGTAACGACTACACCATCTTTCATATAGGTACGAGTTTTCGTCATAGTGCGATAGTGACTCTTGTTCTCCTGTCAATGGAACAGGATTTGTACAAAATTTACCTTCTGTATTAAAGAATCATTGTTCAAAGAACTCAAATGATACAATATTAAACAGTTTGTCTTTAAATACATAAAAAAAAATTATAATAAAAAGAAATGAACAATTTTGAATGCTATAGTACTTTTTTACATTCTCAGAAATAGTCAAAACTGTATACAACACCAGGGACCTCTAAAACTGGCTGTTTTGAGCAGGAGGCTTTTATATACAGGTTAAAATGAGCGGATTTGAATTATGAAGTGATATATCTAAAGTAGCTTTTATAAACATGTGGCCATTATACACAGGTGACAGACCAGTTTGATTGTAATTGCAAAACTGTTATTTTAATATTAAACACAATGTTCACATCGTACTAAAAGTATAAGGCACAAAATAAATGGTATCACATCTCATTTTTGAAGCAAATCCTGTGATTCTCTATGTTCAACTTTTTGTGCAGGAAACATTTGTGATAGTTTTTTTTAAATTTATTAATACCATGAAATTTTCCTACTTGTATATTGGATCAGTAAATGTGTATTTGACTTTCTGTTTTATAAATTTACCAACCCAGACGATGTAAATTAACCTCGGACAACAATCTCAATACAATCTTAAACCTGCATTACACTATCCAACATTTTATCTGCAGACAATTAATTTTCAAATGTCACAATTCTGACCAGTCTACAAGTCTGGAGTTTGTCTGGCAATATTTCACAGCATTAGATCTCAAGATGGCCCATTAGGTTATGTCAGAAAGTGTGTACCAAATCCACACAAAATATTGGGGAGGATGTGCTCACATTGACCAATAAAAAGAATGGCTGTAGTCTCTTTCACAAAACACACTTTCAAGTTTGCCGTGCTAAGGCAGTTACAATCCCCAAAAATAAACCTAAAATGATTTGTTTTTACTACTCTTAAATAGAATTCAGACCACCACCATCTACTTTCTGAGAACAGGGCACTGCGAACTCTGCGCTCATTTAAAGAAGACCCATACAGAGTCATCAGACTTGATGCACAATTCAGACGATGCGAAATGACAAACTTCCCCCCAGAGAAAAAAAATACATTTACTTGAACAAGTGTTTTGGTAGCTTAACACTATGAATGCTGCCCTTGGGTAGAGTTATAGAAAAGAATGTTCCAAATATTGCCACCATGAATATACTTGAAGAAAATCCAGTGCTACACCATAATGAATTAAAGATGCCACAATGATGTCACTAGAGTGCTTATTAAACATTCTTTTTAAGTCTTGACTTTAGTAAAGTCTGAATTCTTGTTTGTAATTTATATGGCATTAAATGAACCTTCTGAAAACCAATGTCCATACTTTAGATTTTACAAACATAGGTTCTTATTACTTTCTTTTTTTTCATACTGAAATTCAAAATATGAAAGTATTCTCTCGAACAAGGAAGTAAATAAATGTTTAAAGATTCCCCAATAAATTAGATTAGATTTTATTATTTTTAAAATTCTTTTATACTCACACTTCTGTGTTTGATATGACCTTGATACTTCTTCCTCCTTGCCACAGGTTCTCCAACTTTGGGTTCCTCTTTATCCTGGCTATCAACTGTGTTGATGCTTCCAGAATCTGACTTCTTATCTAACAAATCATCGTCTGGATTCGAATACCCTGTATACACGTCATTTGTAAGTTTTGTTTCAAAAGTATCTAAATCAGTTTGTGGAATGACACTTTGTTGGTTTTCATTTTCTTTAACTGTTTCTAGTTTATTTTTGTTTTCTACTGCATCTTTCACAGCCGTGGCATGTCCATTGATAATAATTGCTCCAGTCTCGGGAACCGGTTGTCCGTGAAATGTTATCACATCTTTTTCGGCATTACTAGATGGTTCGGATACATTGTCTTTGTTGTCGGTAACTTGGACCATCACTTCTTGCACTTCAAGTTCAACACGTTTGTGGGAATCGGCATCAGTGTTTTCACATATGACATCTTTACTTTCTTCACTGGCTTCCTTCAAGTTATTCTCACTTGGTTTCACGTCCACCGGATTCTCCACAGATTTAGTGTCCTCTTCTTCTGCGATGTCCTGTATGGCGTCACACACAACACCTGGAATGGATGGTTGTACAGTACTGGATGAGATCACATCTTCAATGATGTCCTCGGCTATTAGATTAGCCGTCACAGCCTCATTGTCAGCCTCATTCTCTTCACCTACTGTCTGGTTTTCCTGGGTTTTAGCAGGGCTCTCACTCTGTAAAAGCAAATGATAAAAATAAAGAGTAGTAGGGGTCGAAGGTGGTGTTCATGGAGCAAAATAGTTCTCTAAGGAGTGCAACAATTGAAGAATGTACAAAACTAGTTAAAACAATGCATCATTTATTATGTATATAATTCTAGCAAGGTTTAAACAAAACCTGTATTGGTGACTGTACAAGTTTAGAGGATATGTGTCACCATTTTAATGAAATAATACTAAAATGTTTAAGTGAAGTTCTTAGAACTCTTTGGACTCAGTCTGTTACGATATTTCCCACATCATAAAATTCTATTAACGAACATATAGGTATGTTTCAATTTTTTATTGCCAAATATACAAAATAAATGATCCAGGTGTATTTTAATTATGATCTGTGTGTCATTAGTTTTTCTTCTATTTTTTTTAACCATCTGAAAAGTAAAAAAAAAAATAAAAAAAATTATATATCTATTTTGGAAAAGGTCTTGAACTACAAAATAAAACCCTTTTACTGGGCCTTAGTATACATACAAAACAAAGCTCTGATTAAAAAAATTCATAACTTGAGAAGGCTAGAATCACTGCATACCTGACTTCCACCATCGGATCTTTCATCACCACTTGGACCAATTCCTTCATCAGATGAACGATCTGCATCATCTGTGACTGTGACAGCAGCTGCAACGGGTTCATCTTTGACAGCAGGAGTGGCACGTGGTGGTGAGGGAGCAGGTGACTTCTTAGGAGAAGGAGGCTTCTTCTCTTCTTTAGTCTCCTCCTTTGCTGGTTCAGCAGGTTTAGCTGCTTCTGGTGACTTCAGTTTTGCTTCTTTTTCAACACTCTGCAATAATTACATTTAATACATAAGTTCACTTTGTATGATTTTGTTTATGGTTCCACTGATTCTAAACATTATGAAAAAGAAATAAAAGTTAAATTTCACTTTTAGACACAGGCATGGTACTGACACAAAATTGTTTTCGTTGAACGATGTTGCCCCTCATGATGAGGAGTAGAATATGTGCAGAAGCTATCACACACTTCCTCTTCCCATTCATTAGCCTTTACTGCGTTCAGGACAAAACTGCAAGCTAGACTAGGTTTTGCGATTAATGTTAAACCCAATGAGAATGTTTCGAAGCAGTGAAATTGCTAAATATCAATTGTGTATGCTAGCCTGTCTTGAAGGCAACGCTGGTATACTGACACTACATGCATTCACGCATAGAGAACATAAAAAGCAAGCAAATTTTTTTTACTTATTTAAAAAAAAAAAAATCTTTATGCAGAATTCCATGATTGAATGAATGAATGAATGAATGAATGAATGAAAAACAGCAGAATTATATCCCATGATTAATTTACCTTTTCTCTGTCTTTATCTGTATCGGCACTGCCATTTGAAATGCTGTCTAGATCTAAGCTTCGAGAATCATCACTCATGTGGCGCTGTAAATAAAAAAATGATAATTAATTGTTAGATAAAGAAAATTATTTCTCATGAAATATTAAATAGGAATAAGTTTTGTATTCTATTTATCATGTCATGATCTATTTAAATTGCTGCTGCTGCAATAATACTACTTTTTTTTAATCACGAATGATATATGAAAAATATTTCCCAAGAGTGAACTATAGCAACAGGCAACAAGTTTAATATTCCATTTATCACTATATGTATAAATTCAAAAAACAGTGATGGAAATTTCATACATATTCAGTAGTACCGTTGGTTAAAACACTTTTTCAAATAATCACAACAAAAGAATAATATTTGAATAATTTAACATTTAAAAAAAATCTAACTTAATTTGAAATCATGTTTGCCATAATCCCGTAACATATTCAGTATTCGAAGAATGATGAAATTTACTTTGAAGACATACTTCAGGGTTTCTTTATGATGATACTGATATAAATAGACAAAATTACTTCAATTTACTAAAAATAAAATTCTTTTATCTGTTGATAGAATGATAAAAAAAAAGACTCGATGCAACATTTAAATATAGACATATATATAATCATGTACATGTAATTAGATAATCTACTGCAAAAAACTAAAATAAAAACATGTCATAACAAACATGTAATAATTGGACTATACAAAATGCGTAAGTTCATTCTACGTAACATATCCTAGGTATATAATGTTTCCTATGGTGACAAAATTTTATATAGATCATGCCGTATCAATATATTATTAACTTTGTTGAACAATACATACATGTAGGTTATAATGCTTGTTCATTAATAGAGATTAAAATATATGATTCTTGAGTGTAAAAGAACATTCAAATAAAATTAATTACGAAATCCACTAGTCAACAAAAGAATTGTTAAACATAATAAATAAAACATAAAAGTAAAAAATAAAATAATTCTGTTCCTAATACCAAGCAACTAGATAGACTGGTTCACTTCAAAATAGCTCTTCCTATAACCCTTTCCATTGTCATGCATTACAACTTTCAAACTTTTCTTTGTTTATAGCAAAGCACCAAAACATCCCAAAATCTCTGCTGCAACCAATATCCATTCATGCAGAAAAGCAAAACAATTCTACACTAAAATAATATTCTCAGACACAGGGGTTGACATTCATGATGGCACCACAGTATTTGCTATCATGCCATGTGGGAAATCATGTTCGTTATCAACAAAAGAAATTCTGTGAGAAATACAACAAAAACAAAACCATGACATTAAACAGAGCTTAGTCACATTTTTATATTTCCTAAGGTAAATTCATATTTCACATTTAGGTAGATGTGCAGGCCCCTACCAAACTCTGCTATAAACTATTCAGCACTGACCATCCCACCCATCCACACCCACATTTTATAGCAATTAAATGTTGATGCCAAATATGATTTAAAAAAAAGTCTTTTGGAACTGGACATTACATAAGTGAGCGTCAGTGGTCCAGGGGTAGGACACTAGACTCTCAAGCAGAAGATCATGGATCAATACCCATCGGAGGCTGGCTCACACTTGACTATGTGTCACAATTTACCAAATGGTTGACATGTAATAGCAGATGATTAATAAATCAATGTGCTCTAGTGGGGTTGTAAAACATATAAAAAAAGGACATTATATAAGTTCAGAGACAAACAAAATTCATCTTTCTTTTGGCATAATTTTGAGATGATCCCGTATCAATATGCCATGACTGAATCTCCATGACTGTGTCAACTACCCAATAACCAAGCAAGATAAGCAAGTACTACACATGGATGCACCAAGACGTACTGTCTCCTGCAATGATACCTCACTACCGTCTTCCGCTATCTCCTCCAGACTGCCAAGTGCGTCATTGTGAGATAACATTTTCTGCTGTGGGGAAGTAACAAACATTAACTACTAACTTCCGTTCCCAGCACAATCATCACATTTTCAGCAGAACCACTGATTCTAACAGATAGGACTTTGGCTTTAACAATAATAATAATAATTTTGTGGAGTTCATTTTAAGATCAATAAAACATGAATAGTCTCAACTTCTAAATGAAAGTTTTATGGTCTTGTTTTATCATTAAAATCTTCAGACTTAGGTTAAAAGCTTTACATTCAGACTTTAAATTTTATAAGCTCAGGCTATATCATTCAATCATTCATCTGAATACCAGTTACAATAAAAAGTCTGAAACTGTGTTTAACAAATGTACAGCATATTTCTTGTAGTATTCCTATCTTTTTATTTTTCATCTCCAAAAATGGTTAATTTACCAACTGCCTCTTATAAACAATATATAAAAAAATATACTAATAAATAACCATTTAATTGAGATGATTAGGAATTATTTTGAACTCTGGACTAACAAGGGGAATAAAAATAATGCTTATAAAATACTTCCACATTCTTGGCAATAATATTATTAATGTCAAACAATTTTATTCTGATAAAAAACAATTGTGGCAACATTTTAGAAAGGTCAAATGATATTCAGGAAAATGACTATGACAATTATTAAAAGATTATTATTATTGCACTGCATACAAAAACTGCATGTCTTTAGTAAAAATAACTAAAATAAAGCAAATGAAATAGATAAAACAAATACTACATTTCTTTAGTAAAAATAACTAAAATAAAGCAAATGAAATAGATAAAACAAATACTTCATTTCTTTAGTAAAAATAACTAAAATAAAGCAAATGAAATAGATAAAACAAATACTACATTTCACTTGGTGACAGAAAAACTAAAACAAAATTTACTATTTAACAAAAAACCTATCAACAACTACAATATTGAAAAATTTCACTTTTAAGCATTTGACAAAAATCACGCATCATTCAGGAGTTATCTTCCTTCGTTCATCACCACATAGTGCCAAAACACTATAGATCATTTTTGATAGAAAACAACCAGAGATGGCCACACTCAAACATTATTAAATTTTGTATGTATAATAAAATGATAAAACTATTTTTATTCTGAACCTATAGATATAAAACATTTAAAGACTGAACACAAAGCATGAAATTCTTATGACAATTAAAAGTATAACAGCAGACTCTATGATAAATCAAGAAATAACAGACTCTATAATAATCGAGAAATAACACTCTCTATAATAATCGAGAAATAACAGACTCTATGATAATCAAGAAATAACACCTTAGAATTTAGTCTGAGCTTGAAATGTAGACTTTAAAATATTTTTTAAGTCACTGGAGAGATAAAAATACATCAACTTAAATCTAATAACATAACTCCTAAAACAATCAACAGCCCATTATACTGATGGGACAATAGTCAGCCTCTGTGGTCCGATGGTAGAACACTAAACTCTCAAGATGATGACAGTTGTTCAAAATCTGTTGGAGGCCAGCTCACACTAGACAACGTGTCAAAATAAGTAAATGTTTGACATCCAATAGCCGATGATTAATTAAATTAAATTAATGTTCTCTAGTGGTGTTGTTAAACAAAATAAACCAAAAAATAAAATGATGGGACAACACAGGCCACAGGATTTCAAATTTCATGAGAAAGCTTTTTCTGTTCTGTGTTTATGGTAATCCAAAATATCACACCAATGATATGAAAATAACGGGAAACGAAATTTTGGTTCCATGACCTGAAGACACAGTACCGGTAATGATCGTTACCATGAAATCCTATGCCCTGACAACAACAACAAAAAACAACAATATTAATTTCAAAGTTGTTTTTATGGGTCAAAACTCATAAAAAGAAAACAAGCTAATTTACCCATAGAAATTTTAAGCAAGATTTGAAATTCATAATTACTTTGATTTCTTTGATGTCCTCTTCCTCGGTAAGTTCTGTTTCCGTGACAACCACATCAGCTTTGTACTCACTGATAAGGTCAAGAATTGGCTTTTTGTCTGTGAAATCTTTGATGAACGGATGCTGAAATTATATCATTTTGTTTATTATACATGTGTTGTAATATTTCATATACTGTTAATTTTTTTTTATATTAAAATGTTTAAAATATCAATCAAGATTAAGCAAAAAAAAATTTAATGTAATTTTAGAAACAATAACAGATTATAGTAATGGTAATGATGATGGGATACTCAGAGACAGTTTTTAAAGACGTACGCTGGTTTCCTAACTTATTTCAATTAACTACAGTAATGTATGTAGCGTAAATACCTTATGCCCCACTTCAGTCCTCGTTGTCATGGTTTCTTTTGTTTAAATTGTAGGTATATTCACCAGTACACCCACACTCTTCAGTTACAAGTGTTGGAATATCTTACACTACTCATTACATATAGACATTAAATTTGCATACTTAACATTATATTACTGTAATATCAATGTGACAGCACATAGAAATACATGTACAGAGAAATCAAAGACAACCAAAAATAATTTGCCTTATGAAGACTTGAACTACGGTCCACTGACACCGTGAACCAGCTCTTTATCCTACTGCGCTAATCAAGCGATTTGGTGAAATGTGGATTAAAACACCTAGACAATCCTATTTTTAGAGTAACACAAATTACAGAAAAATAAAGGAATTTAACGATTATTTTCCGTATCTTTCTATACCATACTATCTAGCACGTGCACATGAAACACATGTGCATGTACATTATCATCACGATTGTAGTTTGAAAACTGGGGCCCGAAATGGGAGCATTTTTTCAAAAATTTCAGCACTTTTGTGTTTATACAACTTAAACTTATTGTTATATTATAGGCGATTTGTAATAGTCTAATTTAATAACTCGACCAGAAGTGGGATATAAGTAAGTTATACCCACACTTACTCGGTGTATCGGTGAATATCCTAGTTTTGGTCGTGAGTACTTCCTCGGCTTTGCCTTGGAGGGCCCACGCCAACAAATTTGGATATTCACTGACACATCTCGTAAAGTGTTGGTATAACTATTACACAGATTCCCCATTTAATGCCCCAGGGTTACATTTTGCAAATTTGGAGTTTATTGAGTTCATTATAGTTTTAAATCATGTTTTTATTGTTAAAATTTTTGTGCAATACAGATTACTAGTGTGTGCATTAATTACATACATTAGATACTATGACACGATCATGGATTTATGCTGGGGTAAGTCATTTTTATTTTACAACATGGTTGGGGGTGGGAGGGTGGGCTTTAATTAAGGAGTGAGTGTTATGTAGGGAATATACAGTACCTACCACGGCTTTCATCAAATGAGATACATTTCTGTACACTTCTTAAAATACTCATTAAATAAAAATAATGGCAGAAATATTTTGGTGGAAAAATAATTAGCACTAGTAAAGTGTTAAAATATGATAATTTTTATACATACCAGGCCAAATCACTTGGGTTAGTGGTGAGGATTATGAAAAGAAACAAGTTAAAACACATACCTCCAACAATTCACTAGTATCAGGTTTCTGACTGGTGAAAATATGTTGTGAAAAGAAACAAGTTAAAACACATACCTCCAACAATTCACTGGTATCAGGTCTCTGATTGGGGTCCTTAACAAGGCACTTGCTTATAAAGTCATGGAAATTCCTCGACCTGAAAAGCAGAACAAATAATTTACTCACTTATGAATAATTAAAAAAAAAATGTATTATCTTAAAGCCAGTTATGTTGTTAAGGGCAACCCTGCAATAAAGAAAATGTTCACAGCAAAATAAAGGCTGTGGAGAAATAGTCCACAGCATTTTCAGCATTCACACGTTTCCAACTCTGAACTTGCTTAAAAAAAAAAAATTCACCTAGAATTTCTTTTTTGTCCACAGCATAAAAGGTGACACAGAGAATGAAAAACTCTGCAGCTATCTCGATGGCATTGCCAATTGCCGTAGGCTGTATGGGTAAAATTAAATTGTGGCAGTTAATGACTGAATCTACAGTATGTAGTTGTGAAATTTTCCATATTAATTTGCTTGTATTTATTTCAAGACTTAGGCATCGACATAAGTCAAGAACAGTTGGTTTCCAGGAAGTTACCACATGTTGTTAAAGTAGAAAACAGAAAATCTTTCTCCACAAAACTTTCAAATGACAGTCAACTGTTATGAATGGTAATTTATTCAAATATAAAAATAAGAGATACAAGTATCAATACCTATGAATGATATATGTAAAAAAAAAAGCCAAAAAATAAAAGGGGACATTAATACTAATCATGTCTATTTTAAAAGTAATTTTGTATATAATAAATATATCGTAACCTATAGGTCTCCAAGTCACTATTTGGTAGTAACCTCTAAATAGGTTTATGGGTTACCAGACACTAATTTCAAAGCCTGTAATTTAGAGCTACTACATTTAAATTTACCATCGGTGTGATTTATAGTTACTACATTTAAATTTACCATCGGTGTGATTTATAGTTTCTACATTTAAATTTACCATTGATGTGATTTATAGTCACTACATTTAAAATTACCAATGGTGTGATTTACAGTTACAACACTTAAAATTACCATGGTGTGATTTAGTTACTACATTTAAAATTACCATCGGTGTGATTTACAGGTACTACATTTAAAATTACCATCAGTGTGATTCAGTTACTACATTTAAAATTATCAGTGGTGTGATTTACAGTTAAAATGACCATCTGTGCGGTTTACAGTTAATACATTTAAAATTACCATGAGTGTGATTTACAGCTACTACATTTAAAATTACCAGTGGTGTGAATCTCGGAGTGAAGGTGGGTCAGACTTCTGTATTTTTATCAAAACTCTCATTGGATGGCTATCATGATTTGGTGGCTCTATTTCCGCAAACTCTATCAATGTGACTCCTGTAAAAAAAAAAAAAAAAAGTCGAAATATGCAGTTCACCTCAGGTAGCAACAAAACAGATTAATAAAACCACAATTATCATAAATACATGTAATTTGTCATTTAAAAAAAGTTAATCTAACAATATGCTTATATTTTTTATGGTTGAAACATCTCATGAGTAGAAACAAATTATAACTTGCTGTCATCATAAAAACCCCAATAAAATTTAGGTAATTAGTTATGTACAAAAATGTGTACAATTCCCCACACATAAATACATGCCGAGAGAGTTAACTTCAAACAGACTTATGTGATTGGCACTACCAACCATTTCAAGTTGATACATGATGCACACTAAAATAGATTAGCAATATATAGGTAGGACAGACAGTATAGATGGAGTGTATAAATGGTACCCTATGTATGTACAAAACACACAATGACTGCTCAGTCACAATGAATGGTACACATATATTTCTAGCAATTATTTTCCTAAAGGTAGCAGAAATTAAATAATGGGTCAAGTTTTTACACAAATGTTGGAGAAAATATTTTTAA
This sequence comes from Symmetromphalus regularis, assembly GCA_032355785.1. NCBI lineage: Eukaryota > Metazoa > Mollusca > Gastropoda > Neomphalida > Neomphalidae > Symmetromphalus > Symmetromphalus regularis. Next base: position 11,459 of record JAULBS010139946.1, on the reverse strand, counting down.
TATTTTATTAAAACCTAAACATTTTTAATAACTTTTCTGCCCATTTTCCTTGCCATTTTTGTTACCATAATTACCATATAAAAAAAATACAAAAAGTCATGAATGTAGTCCAATATTGTGTACATTGTTCATAACATTTAAAAGGCTAATCAAAATGATATGACCTGTGTTACACCTGAGGTTTTCTTCTGTAGACAGTATGGTTGTCTGTTACAAAAATAACATTCCTTTCCTTTCAAGAAGCAAGAATAACATTTTATGATCAAACCTAATCAGTGGCAGATCTAGAAAATCCATTTAGGGTAGGCCTCAATAATATATTTGTTTTTAATAATAATTATAATTTTTAAAAAATGGTATTTAAATCATACAATTGGGGGCGGGGTGTGTGGAAGAAGCATGGGTCCTGGAGCCCTGCTTAGATCAGCTACTGTTAATGGTTGGTGTGGTAAAAGAAGGTTCAGTTATAATATAAGAATATCAGGCAGTTTTAATATAAACTGGCAATGTGTCTGTTATACTATGCTGATACATGAACCACTGGAGTCTTACCAAGAGACCAGATGTCAGCCTTATGGTCATAAGGTGTATCCTTCAACGTCTCACACAAGATCACTTCTGGTGCCATCCTGAAAAAACAAACCATTATTATGATGTGGAAAAGTCAAGATCATGATATACAACAGCTATCTAACCTATACGGAGAAAATATGACTGAAGTCATTACGGGAACACATGCAGGGATGTCATTAACAGGTGGCTCTTCTTTGCTGTAAATCAATTTGCAGTTTGGGCTATTGCCCCTTCCAACCAGTGGTCCACAACAGATTAATCAAAGGCCATGATATGTGCTATCCTGTCTGTGAGAAAGTGCATATAAAAGGTCCCTTGTTGCTTACCAGAAAGAGTAGCCTATGTGGTGGCATTGGGTTTCATCTAAAGAAATATGTCAGAATGACCATATGATTGATGCCCAATAGCCGATGAAAAGATAAAAATCAATGTGATTTAGAGGTGTCATTAAATAAAACAAACATTACTTTTTTCTTTGCTGTACATTCAATAAATGATTGTTTTGACCCCCACAAATCTCCACCCCATGCACCTGCTGTTCTTAACAACATCAATCCCTGACCTGTTAGGATTGAAAATGTGCATAACCCATTTGTTTTTTTCATGTAATCCATTTACAAACTCTATTATGTTAGCAGTGATAATTATTCAGTTATTGATCAGTTTCATGCTCAAACAGCAACTTACAATAAGTGAACAATCAATTTACTGAGCATAAACCGAACCCTACAAATGTCCTAAATTTAGTCTGAATGGAAAGTGGGTTACATAAAACCAAGCTGTGCAACAACTGAATGATCATTCTCACTATCTGAAAAGGCCAGCAATATTGTAATTTAAATTACCGATACGTTTCCCACTTCCAAACAGCTGCAAAAGAAGCTGCCACTGGCAATATAAAAAATATATATATAAATATTTGGTGGTGTTTTTTTTCCTCAATAGTTCCTACCAGCTTGTCATATATTGGACTGCTATATGAATAAGAAATACATTTTTAAGCCAACAGCCATGAAAATTCATGACAATAATTGGTAAAGCTGTTGTAAAAGTTATCTTAAAATCAGTTTGAGACAGCATTTTAATGCCATCACAAAAATATATTATCAAACTTCGTTGTTTAGTGGGAACAGCGATTATCGTCTTGGATTCCTGGGAATCAAGAGGGCACCAAGACAATTTTGAGGACAAATCAGGGGCACATTGGCAAATGTGAGTTTTCTATGAGGCAAACAGGAAAAAAGGGCATGGCAATATTTGCTTTCATTAGAAGTGAAATTGAGTGGGCATTGTGGCAAAGGGACAGGGTGGCGCAGCAAATGCCTCAATGCATTGGTGAAATTCAACCCTTGCAGGATTTCTAGAATATGGTAGCCCGACGCCCGTAACTTGTGGTTTTTGCAATAGGGCTACCAAATAATTACTTTTCCACTAGCCCGATGGCTAGGGGAATTTAAATAAAAAAACGATTTTTTTTTAAATCTGAACAGAACAGCTGCAACGAAAAGAGCTTGACATACTCGTTTGGATATAAATAATGTCCGACTATTATTAGACTGGAACATGTCAAATACCTCGCTAGTGTGATCTGCAAAATATGGGTCCCTTGTATTATGCAGTATGATCATTTTTGGGAAGTCTTGCATTTCATTACACACAGAAAACCATACAGGTATAATAAATAGAAAATTAACAGGTGATCTTGTAACTGAGTCTATTTTTTTCATTATGATACAGGTATTTTATCTAAACTGAAGCTACATATATAACTAGCGTCTGCTTGAAATGATTTTGGTATGGTTCCAAAACAGCTTATCAGGAAGGTGTTGTCTTGATGCTTAAGGTAATATTTGCAAATATTAGCTTTATTTGTTAAATTGGCCAATTTTAGTAACATTTGCAATATTTTATAAAACATTTCCTTCTGCAGATGGCAGAACAGAAATAAAATGTTAAGCCATGAAGATTAATATGTGCTATTATTTTATTTTTATTTTTAACTTTTAATTTTTGAAGGTTTTTCTTGATAATTATGGAAATTATAGGTTTTTTTTAATACAGAAATGATGGAAATTTAAACTGTTTTAAAGGTTATTTAACAGACTCCCGGTACAAAACTAAATATCTGCTTGTGGAGGTTGTTTTGTTTAAAAGTTATAAATAACATGAAATGATGTGACCCATTACCAACACGTAACCCAATATTTTCTATATAAATGTACAAGAACAATGTTTATTAATTTGAAAAATATATAATTATATATTACCAAGAATAAAAACAGAAGAATCTGCCAGTGCTATACAATGTCACACAGCAGTTAAAAATGTATTCACTGCATACAACTTAAAAAGTTTGATTTCTATTCACATTAAATCTATGCATGACTTAACAGTCTGTGCATTGTACAGTGTGTATTGTTAGAGGCTATAAATGGAAAGATAATAAGCCTTTACAGTAGATCTTCCTGGTGTTACTTGAAACAATTTCCTGCTTTCCACTGGTTAGAACAAATAGCCAATGGAGCAGCAGTGCAAGTGTCACAACACTATGTTCATGGCCACCAATAATTTATCCAGAAGCCATTAAAAATTTTTTTTTCATTATCTACATTTCAACATTTCCCTAGGGGAGCATGCCCCCAAACGCCCATAGCAAATTCATGGCCCTCAATATCACTAGTCGGCCACCCCAATGTCACAATCATTCCAGCAGCCTTATCTTACCGTTAAAAGTAATAAATTTCATATCTTTATAGATACATTATGTTACAATGTGCTATAGCTGGGTTTTTTAATATCTTTGTTCAGTTAAAATCTGTCAGCTGTTCATATTTATTTATAGATACCTCTTACATGTGCAGTTATGCTAATGTAAATATAACTGTTCAGTACTAAATTACATATCTTTATGGATACATTGAGTTACAATGTGCTATAGCTGGGGTTTTTTAAAACTTTGTTCTCAGTTAAAATCTGTCAAATGTTGTTAGAACAATATAAAACATTTTATTTGTTTATAGATAACTTAAATGTGCAGTTATGCCAATGTTAAGTAATATATTTTTATTTTTATCTATACAATCGAACCTATATATAACAATCACCCAAGGGACCTGGCAAAAGTGGCTGTTATGCATAGGAGAGGCAGCTCTTATATGTACAGGTAAAATAAATAAGGAAAAGTATTGGGAGGGATTTAGGGTGGCTCTTATGGGCAGGTGGCCATTCTATACAGGTGGTCGTTAGACCAGTCCCGACTCTATATTGTTACAATATACTACTATTGTTATTATGTGATGTTGTGCAATATATGGTCAAAAACATATGCTCCTGTTGCTGTTAACCTTACTTTCCTTTAAACAGTTTAGTACATAGGGCCTAAAGGTAAAATCCAAGAGATCCTACTCAAGTAATCTCATCCACTCGTCGTCTCTTAATTAGCCACCCAGGTTAGTAATAAACAATTGCCTTTCAAGACAGGTGGCGACATTAAACAGGTTAAATTGTAATAAATTAACTGATTTGGGAGAAAATAAAGAAAACCCTTTAAGACAGGTGACCGTTTAATACAGGTGGCTGTTTAATACAGGTGGTCGTTTAATACAGGTGACCGTTTAATACAGGTGGCCGTTTAATACAGGTGACCCTTTAATACAGGTGACCGTTTAATACAGGTGGTCGTTTAATACAGGTGGCCGTTTAATACAGGTGGCCGTTTAATACAGTTGGGCATGTTTGCCTGTACATGTATTATTAGGAGCGGGATGCATCTCAAATGGTAGCATGTCCGCCTGTGAAGCTGTCGGTCATCAGATCGATCCTTTTTAGTGGACCCATTTGCAGTTTGGGCTATTTTCCGATCCCAGTGGTCCACAATTGGTCCATATAAGGCTGTAGTATGTGTTGTCCTGTCCATGGGAGTGTGCATATAAAAGACCTCTTGCTGCTTATCGGAAAGAGTAGCCTATGTGGCAGAAGTGGGTTTCCTCTAAACAAATGTCAGAATGACCATATGATTGACATACAATAGTCTAAGATAAGATAAAGATCAATGTGCTCTAGAGGCCTCGTTAAATAAAAAAAACTTTTTTTTGTACATGTATTATTCCGTATACTATGATTATACTGAAATGTCAAATCTAAGTGAACCCACCCATCAACAAGGTCTAGACATGATCATATATGTGAAAGCTCGCCACTGTGCTATGTAAACTGGAATGAGGAAGTGTGTCAGATAAGCAAACTTGCATGTTATAATATACGCACTGGCAGTATTCTTGTTTGTTTTACATATACGTACCTTACAAACACACCTAAAGTTTCTATTTTAAGTAGTTTGTATTACTCAAAAATGTAGAAGACAGATCAAACCAGATTACAATACCTAATGAAGTGAATTATTCAGTGACAAAAGCTCTGTAAATTCAGGGCCTGAGCAGCCAGCACTTCCCTCCCACTACCCCCAATAATCTGCAGCGCCCTAAAATTTGCTTTTTTAAAATTTATTGAGTACGTTGTAGGTGTCCTTCAAATGACTGATGGCACCCCTATTGAGTCTTATCCCTCCCCCAATATTTAAACAGCTGCACTGACCCTGAAATTGCATACGTACAATTGAATGTGTTTTAATAGCCACTAACATACATAAGCACCTGTCTTAATACTAATAGTTATTTTAAAGATGTTCCTCTGTAATGCATATGCTACAAGTAATTCTGTTCTTCAACTTCGATATAATATATTCACTTTTTAAGGTCACATTTTATTTTTTGGATTACAATTTTTTTAATTGGCTTGATATAAATATATTGTTTAAACAAAACAGATAAAAATATTGCCTTGATTGATGAAACTGACAAAACACAGACCTGTGTGTGGCTAGTTGTTTACGTATTTGTCCTATTACCTAACGCAGCATTTGAAAGTAAAACATATGAGTCACATCTATAAATCAACTGACTCATGAAAAGACACTGAAGATGTTCCTTCACAATAAACAAGTTTTTAATCTTGTATATATATCTGTAACAGCCATTTCTTTATAAAGGCAGTTATTAATTGTTTTAGATTTAATGAGTAGTCTTTTTTACATTTGATTGCATATGTACATATATGAAAAGTTTCATCGCAAAACTTCCATTTTTGATATTTTGAGAAAAATGGCATTTTTGCTTGTGGAAATGTGACGTTTGTGCATGGCACTAAACGCATATTGGAATGAAAGCATATTTTCTATTATGCTCATAAATGGCAGATGTTGCATTCTGCAAACAATTACAATCAGAACTTGGAGAACTGATGCAAGCATTTTCTTATATGGTGAATTTTCAGTTTTTTCGAATTTGGCGCTTATAGCATTTTGCGATGAAACTCTTCATTTAGTTAGTTGGGCCCACAAACAAATAAAAACTATGAAGTGTCAAGTAATTTAATTATTTCAAAATATATAGATATTCAAAATTTATAGGTGCTGCACAAAACAATTGTACACAATGCATCATGCATCTTACCCATTATGTTATTTTGAAATTACAATTGTAACAATGCTTGAATTAAGGGATTTTCTAACAAATATTGCATTTTTTTATGGTGGATGGATAATAAATAAAATACCAAACAATTGACACCATATGTTATTATAACATGTGTTTGCAATATAAATGGTATCGGACTGAACATTATTTAGTGTTCTCTCTGTATCTGTGCTTTTATTGTAAATAATAATGTGCAGTGGAATTTGTTTAAACAATATCTGTCTAAACTACAAATCTGTCCAAAACTTAATTTTAAATTTACAACAATTGTTGCATGATCTGTTTAAATCAGATATTTTGTCAGTCTAACGTGGGTCTCATTTAGATAGGCCTTCTATAATTATATTAAGAGACTATTTCAAAATAAGGCATTTCAAATGATAGATCATGTAATTCTGTCAACAGATTTCATTTGAATGTGACACTTGTTAACATATAAATGAATTTCTTAAAATGGAAAGGATCTTATTTCAGTGATATACTACTACTTAATATTTGTATTGGGTAGAGATTACATTTTATTGAATAGTTAATGAAATGCTAGACAGGCACAGACACCGGTTTTAAGGAAAGGGGGCAGTTCAATTGACGTATTGTTTTTATTTCCCATTTTTAAGGCATTTTCCAGCAAGGATACAAAAGTAAAGTTTCTTTTAATTAACAACGCCTCTAGAGTACATTGATTTTTATCCTATCATCGGCTATTGGACGTCAATGATATGGTCATTCTGACATGTGTATTTAGAGGAAACCTGCTGCTGCCACATAGGGTACTCTTTTCCGATTAGCAGGAAGGGGTCTTTTATGTGCTCTGACCCACAGACAGGACAGCACATGCCACGGCCTCTGATGAACCAGTTGTGGATCACTGGTTGGAATGGAAAATAGCCCAAACTACAAATGGGTCCACTGACAAGGATCGGTCTGATGACCAACAGATTCACAGGCAGACACGCTACCGTTTGAGCTACATTCCGCTCCCAAGCAAGTATACAAGCTATGCAAACTATTTAAATTATATGAGGAACCATGGTGAACTTAAAAATGTAAGTATGGTAATAAAGACATGTGTAACATTCGTTTCTGCTCATTTCCTCTTTTTATACACGAAGTGAAAAATCATTTCATAGAAAAACCAGGAGGGGCGGTGGTTTAAACCCCCTAAAACCCCCATTTGTGTCACCTACTGCTAGAAATTGTAAAATAGAAGTAGGTGATATATGGTGCCTCACTATTATATAGGTTCAACAGGTTCAATTTGTCACTGGAAAATGATTTTAAAGGAAACTTGAGCTGAGACAGTGAGAGTGCACAAGGACAAACACATTGTCTAGTGGTGTCTGTTGTAAGATTTATGTTTGCAATGGTTGTAGGGCAATTTACACTCAAGCTGTTGAATTAACAATTATTTTGCTTGTAGCTTCTACAGTAAATCTTCAGAAAATGAATTTGGATGGGGTAGAAAGGCAAATATTTGGTTCTGGTAGGTAATGAGGGTTTTTTTTCCACAGAATTCCTCTATTTTGCAAAGATATAAAATGTATACCATACCTGATTTAATGTACCTTAAAATTAATTCTTTTAAAGATTCCTCAATTAAGTTTTATTAAGCTACAATAATAACACAACTTGTACAGATGTGTAGAGACAACCTACCAGTAAGGCGTTCCAATAAAAGTATCCCTACGCTGGTGGGTTTTAGAATTTTTTGCAGAAACACCGAAATCAGCTGAAATATAAAAAAAAAAATTAAAATAAATATATAATTTTAACATATCTTTGTTCTTTATTCACTTGCACAGTGGAAACTTAGTCAGCAGTCTCAAGATATAACCAAAATTAATATTTTTAACTTCCATTAATTTTTCAGGGATATACTTGTACTGTGGAATAAAAAAAATTCCCCAAGTTTTACTGGCGTTTTTCTTGCGAAAATACAAACTTTCCTGAATGGATTCACATTTAGTGTTAAATCAAGTGCATGCAATATTTGGAACATCCACTGCAAAACAAATCAAATCATGTGTAGCAATAGTGTTACAGTTTTCTTCCCTGAATTTTCATTTAAAATTTTGAGTTCACCAGTTTTGTATTACAGCTAGATAATCATTACAAACCCTGCAGTTAAGAAAATGTCCATGGCAAAATAAATGCTGTGGAGAAATAAGTGTCCTCAGCATTTTCCACGGCAATTTTAGTATAAAGTATCCTTTATTTTTAATAATAAGAAAAAAATACATCTTGAAAAAACAAACGTTTATCCCGCAGCAAAGAAAGTGCTGCGGAGAATGCAAAATTTCACTGCAATCTCCACAGCATTGCCAACTGCCGTTGGCAATTTCAAGGGTTGTCATTATATAGAGAAATTTAACTTTGAAAACAATACATACCCAGTTTAACTTCTCCATCGAGTGTCAGTAGAACGTTGCCAGCCTTCAAGTCCCTGTGTATGACTTTGTTCTTGTGGATGAAGTTCAGAGCTTCACACATCTCGTGAGCCACATAACGAATCTGATGTTCCGTCAGCGGTTTTTCCAGATCCACCATGATACTGTCGATCGCACCCGCCTCACAGAATTCAATGAACATCTAATCAAAATAGGAAATTATATAACTTAAGAAATATATGTAATGCATTAAAATTACCACTGATAAAATTCATTACTCAACACTTGCATTATCTAATTCTTATAATTTATGAAAAACTCTTTCATGTAATTATAAAACTTCAATTTAAAAAAACCTATATCATTAAATTAATGTGTCATAAAATTATTGGGTCCATGCAGGAGTGCAGAAAAATGCATATTCTTATTAATGTGTCTGGTTAAATATAATGTAAAGAAAAAAGCACATCAGGTAAAAGCTACCAATTTGCTATAATCATATTATTTTAGTTTCATCTTTCATGTCTATATTATCATGCATTGACTGACCAGGAAGTCTGGTATATACAGTATGTTCTACAGTGTATATTGTATTATACACTCAAAGTAAAGTTTGTTTTATTTAACGATGCCTCTAAAACACATTGATTTTTATCTTATCATTGGCTATTGGATGTCAATCATATTGTCATTCTGTCATATTTATTTAGAGGAAACAAGCTGCTGCCACATAGGCTACTCTTTCTTATAAGCAGCAAGGGGTCTTTTAATATGCATTGTCCCACAGACAGGACAGCACATACCATGGCCTTTGATGAACCAGTTGTGGACTGGAATGGAACATAGCTCAAACTGCAAATGGGTCCACTGAGAAGGATCGATCTGACAACCGACCGGTTTACAGGCTGACAAGCTATAGAAGTCTTTATTACACCTGTCATGAACCACTAGCTGGAATAAGACATCTAAACTTGTCTACTGAAGAAGATTGATCAGATGACCGGTCATACATCATACAAAATGATAAAAAGAGTAATTTTCTAATTAGCAGGATGTATGTAAATACTGAACTTAAAGGAAGTTCTTTTATATTTTTTATTTAATTTTAGATTTTACAAGGTACTGAATCTACACATAAATAGTCCCAATACTTATAAAACTTTAAGGTAGGATTTTGTTTAATTCTCCCTAAATTATATCTGTAAAATTGTTGTTGAATGAATGAGACTGATCTCTGTATTAAAAACAAAATGATGGATTCATTTACATTTTAAAAAACATAACACTTTGTTTATTCTATACCAGTTTTATTTATAAACAGACACATGTAACCTCAAGGTGCACACATGTCATCAGTGTAGATATATATGATGAATTGCAGCTCAACCACATGTGCATTTTGTTATGAATGTCACACCTCGGTGAGCCCGATCAAAACAGCTTTCCTCCGCTTTCATTATGAAAATGGATCAGGGAACATAGAGCTGACAGATAGAAATTAAACTACACCCATGGCATTTAACATAAAATCTATTCACCTGTATACCTATTCACTTGTGTCTACTTGGTATATGAATATATTTGGGTCAATCACCTTGCTTTTAAAAAATGTGGCCTGCTGTAACCCGATCCATCATTTCAGGATATGGATAGCAAGTTCATTCAAGGTTTTAGCCAGAACAAATAATTTGGATATATGTATACTTGATGAAATTCATGCACTTGTACTTTGAATGTTTTTTTTGTAGACACATATTCATAGTGGCTGTTTAAATAGAATACCTTGTGTAGCAGGTTTGACTGGATGATAAAAATATCCCCAAAAAATAAAGTAAATTATATAAATGTTTTAGTACAGTTTGTAAACCAGCTTCAGGCATAACTGACAGAAAATAACATGCACAACCTCGGACTATACTTTGCATCATGAAAGATTGGCACCATCGTTTTTAACAATAACTTTTCTTTTAAGGTTTGTAGAGCAAAAAGGAAAACGGTTTCAGAAATAAAACGAAAGACCTCATTTTTACTCAAAATTTCAAGAAAATATACTGAATATTAAAATTTTTATAAGGGAAAAAATATATACCTTTTTAGCTGCTTTTTGCACTTTTCAGTTACGATTTTTGTTACAGTAGCAACCATATATAATCCAAAACATTATGAAGTGAAATACTTTTGTGTATCATGTACACATTGCAAAAGGTTTCAAAGGCAGTTGTTCATCTGAAAAATGCTGGTGTTTTGATGTTCTACTCCCGGTGATGTACAGCCACAAATTTGTTTTAAAAAAGGTGTTCCCTCCACTGGAGTTTGATAAGGGTATGACCCTGGTTGGTTTAGACAAAGTTTTTCTATTAAAAAATCTTCTTTTGTTATCAGTATAAGCAAATTTAGGTTCAAAAACTCAATCCCGTTTCGAAAGATTTTTCTATTAGATAGATAACCATTTGGGATGTAGTGCATTGTATCTGAAAATTGGCTAAAAGTAATTATTTCCCGTCTGAGTTGATTTTATTTGTAAAATAGATTACTACACAGCAAGATAATGATGGTAAATGTAAGATGCACGTTTCAGGTTACAAATCAATGTTTTGCACTATTGATTCACAAAACAGCAATATTAAGTACTGATCTGTAACTTCACGTCCATGGATATCAAGTGATATTTGTAAGCCAACGTTAGACCTATCACTTTCATCCTGTCTTTGATATGGTAGAGTATACAAAGTAATTATGTTTTCTTACAGATTCTCTCCAGCAAATTTAATAAACTGCACATAATATACTCAACCAAAAAAGAAAGTTATGTAATCAACAGACATTTATTTAATACACCAGACGACGTTCATGGCAAAAATACTGGAATTAAATAACCACATCATTTAGGAGTGTGTGTGTGTGTGTGTGTGTGTGTGTGTGTGTGTGTGTGTGTGTGTGTGTGTGTGTGTGTGTGTGTGTGTGT
>JAULBS010139935.1:0-12789 GCA_032355785.1 Symmetromphalus regularis | reverse complement strand
AATTTTGTTTGTTTTTTCTGAGGGGAAGGACGTGAAAATTAACATTCCCCCCCCCCCCCCATTTCTATTCACTCATCACTTTTGGACACACCCTTTTCAGAAATCCACATTTGGACTCCCTTTCAGAAATCCTGCATCCGCGCCTGTTATTGCAAGTGTGGTTAGTCGTAATTAAAATGGTCATTGCAAACGTTAAAAATCACGAAAATAATTTTTAGTTTTCGAAAACGAATTTTCACGATTTTTTGCTTACAATGACCATTTGACATTTTGTACGTCAATGTGTGTTTGATAGTTCATAGAATGTTTATATAATGGTTGTCCTTTTCCCTTAAGCTTCGTTGACCGAAATTAAATTCACCCACATAAAAAAAACCCAGACACGCAGACATGCACTATAAATTCATAGGTAAACATTTCATTTGACACCGGTAGATATCGCTCTTGAACAAAGAAAGTTTGGACGGTTAATGAAAAAGAACGAACTTAAGATAAATAGCCGTGTGTTTCACTTAATATAATTTCATATTGTTGAAAAATATTACTATACACTTGATTATTTCCATTTTTAGATCGCCAAAATGATTTCCCCAGAAGTTAAAAATATGCATTTTAACACTTCCCGCCATCCTTCTAACCGAATTACTTGGAACCTTACCTTTTATTACTACACCTTTGGGAAATTACTTTTTAATTAGTAAACACTTTCAAATATTTAGTGAATATTTGCATATACCATAATCACAGTTATATTCAACGCAATTCACATCTTTCTAAACTATTAGCTGATGAAGCTAGATTATGCAAAGTAGTGACGTACTATTTGTCGTCCACTGTATTTAGTTGTTCGGTTTAAGGAAATGGAGGTCAGTTACTTGTAATGAATTTTTGGTGTTGTCAATGTAGACGAAGATGGTTAGAACACGGCATACACCCGCAGAAGATCATGTGAATGAAGACATCCCAAGCGTTTTTTTATCACTTGATCGACGCGACAAAAAGAAAACTCAACCTATTGTGAAGGATGTAAGATTTTGATAATTTACGTTGTCTGCTGTTACTGTTGAGCTATTTTCGGCTAGGGCACGTTTATTAGAAATAGAACAGACACAGTTGTAAGGATCTGTGTGAATACAGGTCATTCACTTTCTATCGATCGATTTATAAAAGTCCGTATATTAAACTGTGATTATAAACTATTTTATTCTTCGTAGATATAAATTTATATTTATTGCCACCAAAGACAAACGTCTGCAGTTCAGTTCTGATTTAATTTTTTAAAATTTAATAGACTTGTAAATTCAATTAATAACAAAACATATATAATCCCAGTCCCAGTCTTTGCTGTCAGTAAATCTTTGCAGTATCGACTATTTGTGGAATAAATATTTTGATCCGCCACCTAGTGTTTGTGGATATATATTTTATGGGATAGGCCTACTATTCATGGTTGTTCCTACTATTCAAATGTTCCGACTTCTTGTAATTTGATAAACAAATATAAATTTTACCATGTCTTTGGAATTCTAATTGGCGATCTATTTTTAAAAAACTGGGTTATAAATTATCGTTAATCAACCTCTAATATAATAGGCCTCTTTACTCATGTAATACCCAATTGGCTATCTACTTTAAAAAAAACTGGGTTATAAATTATCACCAGTGCAGTGGCAGATCCCCAAAAAACATTTAGGGTTGATGCCAATTCCACGGATTCTTTAACGTTAAAAAAATAATATTAATAATTTTTTTTAATGTTATTTAAATTGCAAAATATACGGGGGTGCAGGCCCCTTGGAGCCCCCACCATGATCCACCACTGATCACTAATCAGTCTCAAATGTAACAGACACCATCACTCATGTTGGAGTTTGAAAAAATTGTGTTTACAAACAAACATGACGTCACCATTAACAAATCATGAACAAAAAAAGTACGACCACTATTGAACATCCGAACAAGTAAAACACTTGCAGACAATATTCTGTTGCTAAATCATATTCTCATGATCTACAAATAGTTATTTTTTATAGATTTTATTTAAATAATAAAAAAAATAGATATCTGACCTGCATGAGTTGATTTTGCTTCATGCCATTACATCGCATGTTAATCTGGTTTATGTCACTGCATTTTTCATGATGTTTGAGTGTTTATATATAACAGTTTCAATGCTTGTCGCTCTACTTATTAAAACAATTCCAAGTATAAAGTCATTTTATAGTGAAGTTAGAATAGATATAAACATTCTCTTAATTAAAAATTTTTTGTAGTAGTTAAAACCTCACGCTCACATTTTTGGTTTGAAAATAAATAATAACTAACAGGATCCTTTAAATAATCATTGACAGTTTATTTAATGTTACAGTTGTATAAATGTATTGGAATGAAAACATTCACAATTATAACTAATATTGTGCTAATTCTTTCAATGTCTTCATCAATGGGACCCTAATGAAAAATCATGACTAAATCCCTGTCTTTGTAATCATTCACTTTGCAGGGCTGTATTTAATGTGGAAAAACTAAAATGACAGGCCTCTTTTTTTTGGGTCAAATTCTATCAAAATCCGTTTTTATTCCTGCAACTTTGCATCACAGGAATCGACAAGAATCCATTGTTTTTAATCATAAAATAAGAATTTGATGCTACTAAATAATAATTATATGGAGATTATATTTTCTAACATATTTTTGTGATATATTAGTATTATTACAGATGAATTAAAAATATATATATATTTGAAAATAGATTTTATGGAAAGCTTAATTGAATTCCTGTAATTGTCATTTACATTGTTCGAAATAAGCCAAGAATAGTTGTTAGTTTACCTGGTTAAACATAAGTTATCAAAAAAAAAATTGTTCTTAACAAAATTCTCAAGCTAACAGTAGATTCTGTTTTATTTAATTTTATTGAAATATGAAAAGTATCAATACATATGAATGATAATATTGATATGAATGTGTAGTAGTGATAAAAGGAAGCATTGATACCCGTCATGTGTTTGTTGAGATATTAACTGTGGAAATTGTAAGTATGATAAATTTGTCCTACGGTATAGGTTACCAGTTTTATCTTTTGTGGATTACATGGCTCTATGCTTATTTCAATTGAATGAGATTCCTGGATTTCCAGTGAAAAACAAGCCCTGGATGATAAACTTTGTAGAATATAAATTTAAGTTTTATCTTGGAAACTTGTGTTACATGATTATTTCTATCTCTTCAGTTTTAAAGGACAATAGAAACATAATACCATTTGGGGTTAATTTTTGCATACATTCTATCTACCCTACTAAAATAGATGAGATAAAAAAAAAAAGGCAACTAAAATTTAAAATATATATGTATAACATAATATTTTTGATGTTTAAATTTTGACCTGTAACAGCTAGTTAAAATCTTTTAAAACAGCATGACTTATTTCCCCTTGTTTTGCACATTTCTGTGATGTCAGAGGCACCAATGATATCTGTAACTGATAGTGGTATGACTTCAACAATTAATTTTCTCTGCACACACAGTCATCAGCATGTTTCATAAAAAGAAAATTGATTATTAGGATGTTCCCAGCATGCGATCGACACTAATATTCATCAGCATACATGGATGTCAAATTTCCATCTTCCGACTGAGTTCCGTCTTTTAGAAATATAATACTACTACCAGTTGATTAATGCAAAATCGTGTTAATATTCGCTAAGTATGTATAGGGAGGTAAGGGTGGTGTTGGATTTCACACAAAATAATATAATTAACGCTGTTGATGCAACTCGCGTTTTAAAGCTGCTTCAAAGTGCCAAACTCGTCTTGACAGACTACATTTGCAGTGTTTGGCATACTAAAATGACCTCTATTGAGTTCTGTTCATGTACAATACAGAAAATCTCTGTTGGAATAAGTCTTTCATAAGTTCTCAGATAGCATCAGAAAGCACCATTTCATTTTTGAATTTCTAAAAACTTCTCACAATGGAAGGGGTACCCACCCTCCCCCGGCTCGGAAGCTACGCTACCTCGTTTCCTCATTTGCCTTTCTGTCATTGCAAAAAATTTTCTTCTGACACCCATGAGCATAGCTTCTTGCAGGAAAATTTGGGACAACAAAAAAAATATGTGTACAGACATTAGCGATAACTATCAACAGCTGTCGAATGTAGTTAAATATTTGGATACTTTTTTATTTTCCTTTTAAAACATAATTAAATTATTTTATTCAACCAAATTATTGTATTAATTAATTCATAATATTTATAATAGATCTATGAAATTTTTAATTTTCACTTGATCTTTAAAGGATATTGACAGTGGTGAAGAGAGTGGCATTTCCGAAATCCGCCAGTCACGTAACCAGAAGTTACAAGATGAATTCTTGCCAGTCCAAAGAAATCTGAGGCCTAAAATTATTTCCAGGTACTGTTAACTTTATTAATTTATTAATGTATCATTGATTATAAATTTAGTAAAATGCACTAGCCAAAGAATTCTATGTTCTATTCTTATGTGTATAACCATGCATTATAAGTGTAGTTTTATGCAATATTTAGGTCCAGTGATTTATCCAGGCTTTATATGATACTGAACATTGACATTCACAAAGGCAAATGGCACTGAAAATTCCCAATTTCAGGACTTTAAATTCCCAAACTGGTTAATAAATGTAATAAATTTAGTGGTATGGAAAAAACCTTTCCAAGTTAAGACTAATTTCCCCAGTCCCTTCAACCATAGTGGTGATAAATCCTGAATACATCTCTGAGGTCATAAGCTCATTTAAATGGTAACTAGTATTAACAACCAATTAAGTTTATATGTGTGTGCATTTTAAATTACATGATAATTGTCATCTTAGACTAAATCAGTAATGTTTCAAGTGGGATAGTTGATACAATAGGATGTTCTACTTTATATTTTAAAATGATTTTTAAAATGTTATATTTAATTTTTGTTTTCTTTTTCAGTGGTGCTTATTTTATTAATGGCTCTACCGATGAAGGTAAATAATTGAATATTTATAAACATATTGTAAAGATACATTTACTGGAATCATATTGGTAACATAATTCAATAAATTGGCTCTTTCTTTTTAAATTTGTGTTAAAAGTACCTGAAATACAAACTAGAATAAACATTGAAACCATACTTAATAATTAAGTAATTAAAAATTAAGTTAATTTTACTGTGTTACTGGTTAAGCAGAAAATACCCCTTAAAACAGTGAAAAACCATATTTTAAAAATACATGGAAATCATATTTAATATCATCTAAAATTAAGCTATTACCTGTGGAAGAATGTCTCCATTTCCCAGACTCCTCAAGGCAACTTGAACAAAACAATTCCTATACATTATAAAAATTATCCCTCTCCCTCCTTAGACCTTTTTTGCACGTATAATGCAATATATGAGATGGCCCCTAAAACAACCAAACTTCTTGTGACCTTTTTACCTCTGCAAGCTTGGTTTGAAGCATTCATCAATATCCATTGATAGAAAAGACACATGGATTTATTAAAACTGCAGTTGTGTTTGTATTTTGAAAGAATAAAATATGCTAAATGATGGAGAGGAGATATTGCAATTATAAAGTTTATGAAACAAGTTTTCCAGAGTAAGTTATATACTGAAATACCATATTTCCAGAGTCAATTATCAACCTTTCCAATGACAGCTACATGCTTTCATTTCTTTGTAAAAATATCATTAATTAGGCTCAGAACTACTTGTTATTTACGAATTTGAAATTAACATTAATGCCAATTATGTTAAATACATTTCAGTACATACATGTAGTAACACAAAAAGCAGACATTTGGTACAAACTAACAATAAAATGATCATTTTGAGAATATTTCTTTACAGTAACATTTGTATATCTTTGTTATCAGATTCACCATCATCAAGATCTAGAACTAAAAAGAAGCGACGTAAAAGTAGTCCAAAGAAAATGAGCCCCCCAAAAAGCAAACATTATGATAAAAGTTTACAAGATGTAAAAGCCACTAGAAATTTGATGATTGATACCGAAAAAGATGATGGTGTAAGACGAAGTGCACGACACAAGAAGATGGTGTATGATTCACTTGATCAGGATAGTTTGCAGAAAGTGAGTCAAACATCAAAAGAATTTTGCCAAGATGACACTGCAGAAGGATCAAACAGCAAAAGAAAAGTTGAACATAATCATCATGTTAGTGTGAATGAAGCTGAAGACAACAACAGTGATACAAACGTAAGAACTCTTAAGTTAATATGTTATAATGATTTAGCCATAAGGGATGACTATTGAGGTCAATTTGACTGTTGTCTGGGTTAGCTCGGGATTCACATTTGTCAGACAAAAATTTTGACTATCTTTAAATGTTTTCACCAACTTAAAATATGTATTCAGCACTTATATTTATGACATTTTATTTAAAAAATGATCATGAAATTTAATAATGATTGTAGATGGTTAAAGATATTCTTCAACCATGCATCCTGTTTGTACAAATGAACTTAACCCTTGTTACCTTCATTAAACAAACATAATTTTACAATAACTTATTTATTTATATGGCACTTGATTACTGCCATATAAATTGGTTTCTGCTTAATTCTGTTTGGCTGTGACTGGCACATCGAATATAAAATCTAAATAGAAGTCTTTCACAATATTTTTGTGATAAAAGAGTAAATTATTTTGCTAATTTAATAAGAACAAATATCTAGCATTAGGTCCAACTTACTTTACAGTAGTGTTGATTTTATTTATTTCTGTGCATATATTTTTTTTCTCCAGAAATTCTCTGATATGTATAGCAGAGTTAAGAGACGCAGACTAAAAGTGAAACGTGACATGTATGGTGTACCAATTAATTCGGGGTCAGAAGATTCGGGCTCAGAAAGCAATGGCAAGTTATTTCTCTCTTCTTTTTTTTTAATGCATTAGCTACTATGATCTTATTAAACCTATTTCTGTACATTATTCTTGTAAATCATAAGGTGGTATCCATTAAATAGTATTTCATGTGCTGTAAATATTTTATAACATATTTCACATGTTCAGGCATATTATGTTGTAGATGATACATTGTTGGTAATATTTAATTGTGAGATCAAATTGTAGATGAGCGTGAAATTGGTAGCAGTGGAGATGATGACGTTCAGCAGCCACATTCTCAGAATGTGGAAGACGGTCATAAAGAGGAACCCAAGTCATACTACATGAGGGAACATCGTCCTCGGACTCAGCATTTCGAAGTCCGGCCTGGTATGTTGTTAGCAGGCTTTGTAGTATCTCCACCCCTGCAACTAACAAAATGTCCACAGCAAAATAAATGCTGTGGAGAAATACTGTCCATGGCATTTTCCACTGCAATTTTAGCATAAAGTATACGTCGTTTTTAATAATAAGAAAAATATACAACATGAAAATAATTTTTGTCTGCGACATAAAAAGTGCCACTGAGAATGAAAAATTCTACGATAATCTTCACAGCATTGCCGATTGTCATGGCCAATTTTAGGGGTTGGTATGTTGAATAAGGTTTTATTCAAAGTGATGTGAAATTGTAACAGGAATATGACAGTTAAATATTTGAGGAGCAAATTAAAATGGGATGTATATATCAGGGTGTTCTTTACTATAAATTTACTGCGTTTTTTGGTTTAATTGTTCTCAGATGTTGTAATTTGTATTTCATATTCCTTGTTATGAGTGAATTTTACTTTACAGTAATACAGAAATTATTTTTTACAGAGCCTATTCGACGTAAAACACAAATTGTCTTCCGGGGAGAAACTCCACCTCCACTCTCTCGCCATCAAGCAAAAACATATCGATCTCCTGCACATCGGCGAAGGTGCAACTACAGGTAAATACCAGGGCTACTCTTAATAATATCAAAATTGGTTAGTCTCAACTAATGCTTGGCTTTCAGGGGGTGAGGGTATAACAGAACTTTATGAAAGTTATTGATAAGTGTATTGTAATTCTTTTGTTGATCATTGCTCTCAACCCAGTTGCAGGTCTTGAAATACAAAGCAGTCATGCCGATTGATCTGAATTAATTTTCTGGTTTTATCTAATTAAAAACAGGTGATGAGTTTATTGTTGTGTTGTGGAGGGTTTTTTAAATGTATTTTTACCATGAGATTGTGAAATCATTTTTTTGGTCCCTCGGTATACATATTTATACTCATTTATTTTCATAAATTCAGCCATCATTTGTGATCTTGGTCCTAAAACCTTTTGAAAGCTTACATGAGAAACATCTGGTAGAATGACATGATTTTGTTTAAAATTAACTGAACTTTAGCAATCTATGATCAGAATATCTCAGAAATAGTACTGAAAAGTTGCTTGACTCATTTGAAGGTTGAAGTCATCAATTCTTCTGTTGTACAGGTTTAATCTACACACAAAACAAATTCTTAACAGGTGAGACATTTTGTTAATGACAATCCAGAGAGCTAAAAATAGTCCTAAAATACTGAGTAGTAAGGACAGTACAAAAACAAATTATACTAGTGGTGCAAAATAATATAATATGTGTATGTGAATCTTTCCAAAAGGGTTATCATTTTGTATACTGAAGTGAACAAGTCTCATTGAATTTTAAAAAATCTTAGATTTATTAAATGCAAAATTTTAACAAGGACCATTTCAATTTTAACAGGAATTTTCAACTTTCATGTGACACGATGCTAAATAGGTAAGTCAGTGTAATGAATATCAAATCAAATTTAAGATAAAGACGATAAGTTATGATCAATTTTTAAAAATAACTAATTGAAAGTAATCTCAGTCAGTTTTTGTGAGATATTTTGTGAAAACATTACAAACTGATTTATGCAACAGACATCTGATAATTGTGAAAATCATAATTTAGTATGCGTGTCATATAATCCATTTTCTGTTTGTGTAGTAAATTATTGCTGATGTGCACATAACAGATTATGTCATGAGTTCTTTTAACCTAATGGCAGATATCAACACTTTATGTGAGTACTTATTCATTAAAACGTGTTCATTGGCAAGATGCATTATTAAGAGATTTTCCTAAATTTAAGAGGAATTTCCAGGTGACCTTTAGGGTGTGGCAGAGAATAGACAAATGTTATCAGCCACATTGACATCATCCCAACTGAAGATGAAAAAAAAACACATCTGACACAGAATATAATTATTACATACTTTTCGGTGGGTCTTAAAGAGATTTTTATTATTATTATTTAAAAAAAAAAATTCCCTGAATCATTACCTAACAACAAAAATTGACACTTAAACTAATATACAATAGATAATAAACATAATAAATATACATGTACATAATTGAATTGAATTACTTTGAAGGAAGGGAAAAAAAAGGATTGGGAGAGAGAGGTAGAGAGAGAAAGACAGATAGGAGTTAGAGAGAAAGAAACCATATATTTTTAGAAAAGAAAACATGTATGTACAGGCACATACCATACAGAGATTAGTGAATGAGTGTGATGTTCATGTGAAAATTTTAATATGGGTTATAAAATGGTTTATTCTCCATGTCAGAATGAGGGGTATGGCACATTTCTCAAATAAGTTACATTATTTCAGTATGACCTTCACACAATTTAATTTCTTTATTTTCCACACATTACACAATATATATATATATATATATTTTAACAAAACCCATAACAAACTAGGCTTTATTGGAGAGACAGTCTCAATGAACAATGACGTCAACAGTTTGTTCACTGCCTAATATATGTGGTGATGCAAATAAAATTTGGAAAAGAAGGCCTGCAATTTGTGTTTTGTTCTTGTGTGATGATGGTCATTATAGTGACAGAAACATGAGATCAATTCTATCCAAAGGAAAATCAACAGTTTCGTCTTGAACCTGGCAGAAATTCTTTACAATGTTTATAAGGTATCCAAAGGGGTAAAAATATTTATTTATGAAACAAAAAAAATGTCTGATGTTTTGGCCATTGGCCTTTTATCAGATTCCTTCAGGTGAGAGTATATGTGTATACTAACTCTCTAGAAAATAGTTGAAAATCACAGTTAAATAAATAAAATAGTATTTTTAGGCATGTAACTTTTTTAATTATTATTTCCTTGGGGAAAACCATTAATTCCTCTACACCCTACTTTTCATTTTAAATTAATAATCAAAAACAAAAATTGGAAATAAAAAATAGCATTGTTGGGTTAAATAATAACCCTTTAACTTGAAAATTACTGTTAAAAACTGGATAATTTTGGGCCTTGCTTACGGTATTAAGTTGAAAATATTTTTTGAAAAATATAACAGTTCCTCCCCTTCCCCCATTGCTGTGGAATAAACAGTGTGCTGAGACGTCCGTTTTGAAATGCGACAGGTCAAAATAAAGAAAGGAATATAGGTTTAATGACAGCCCAGTACTAGTAATCAGCGGCTGTTATGTATTTGCGACTTAAGTCTTCAGAGAAAACTTGCTAGCTACTGTCACATACACTGCTCCTGATTAACAAGATTTATTGTATATATGCTGCAAAAGGTGTGTGCGTTGGAAATTGCCATCGTCTTTTGAGTGGACGTAGATTGTGGATTGCGTGTGAGAGGTACAGTTAAGGTATTACAGTGTGTGCGCAAGTGAGTGAATGTATATGAGTGCCTACGTGAGTTTGTTTCACTCGTCGGCTGAGAAAGTGAGGTGGTGCACAAAAGTGACGGCCGCTCTCTTCCATACGCCCAAGAAACTTGCAAAATAACATAAATACTGTGTTAGGTCGGTGCCATGTACGTACGTTTCACGTGTACCCGTATATTTCACTCAGAAATTGCATGGAATTTTCAGCTAACAAAAATACAGTCTAAGGGGTCATCCATTTATTTTCATCATTTTCACGAGCGTACAAAACGTACTCTTTTTTTTTTTTTTTCCCTCCCGTTCTCATGATCCATCGATTCATACCAATTATTGCTCAAGGTTATATATATGTGTGTATGTTCATGAGACGTAATTTTGTGGTATAAAAAACAGTATTTTGCAATTCCTAATCAGGCCCGTAGATGGGGACGGGTGGTCAGCCACCACCCTTTTTTTCGCCATTTTTTTTTGGGGGGGTGGCTCATTTTATACATCCATAAAAATGAGCCCCAACCCTTTTGAAAATCTTCCCTGCGTTACTGCAAATGGATGGCCAAGAGCCTCGGTGACAAAATTAAGTATTTACAGTTTGTATATAACATTGCTGAGCACGTACATGGGTGGTTCTCGGCTAATCTGTTCGGTCATTTGCTGTCGCCATACATTTTCAGAGAAAACTGGCGTAAACATTGTCACATAATTAAAGGTTTTTGAGCTAGAATCAATAATACTACAGGTTTTCACTGAACTGAAGTTAAATCAACTGATAATACAACGACATAAGCACAATAGGGCCATTAACAGATATATTATATACCAAAAAGCGCTGTCACACAACGATCCAGTGCTCTTTGTCAGCAGATTTAAACGTTAATCAAAACCTTGATTATAGTGTTTATATTTGTGTGTAATGACACATTTACATGTAATTACAACAAGAAGAAAAATATTTTCGTTTTTAACACTGTCGTCTAGTTGAGCGTAAATACCGTAACGTACAAAATTCGGTGTCGCCATCTGAGAATTGACTGAGGTACAATGCTGGACGATGTGATCCTCCAATGTTGTTAATAGCGCCTATTTCGAAGCAGTCGATGGTTCGTGAAATTGGAATTAATGCCTAGATATTTTCAAGTTTATTTTGTTAACCCTGTTGCGTATGTTTATTAAAAAATCAGTACCGTCACGTAGTTTTTCCAAAGATCAAATATTTCATGATAAAACTGATATATTTGACAAGTAGTACGAAGCGTCCTCACGGCCAATGCACCGAAATCGTTTGCATTGCTTAGTGCATTGAGCACGTGTGAAGGCAGTGCGTCAAACGAAATAAAGAGTAAGTACCGTAACGTAAGTACCGTAACATGTTCATTACTGTACTAATCAGTCTGACTTAAAGGAACACAATATTGACACTGATATAATGTAATATCACTGTCATATCGGACTTCGCTACGTTCGCGGTCAGTCCAATCATGTATTGCTTTCAATGCTTTATACACATTAAATGTGGAGCTGTTTTGTTCATTCCGACCAAATGGAATGGTTTATTGAAATGGCATTCATATCGTATCGGGACTTGTAGATACAACAGAATTGAATTAATACTTACCGGTATCCAAGAAAATGATGGAACTCATATCAACTTACTAGATTAAAGCCTAATGATTACGTGCACATGAAAAAGGCCTTGCCCGACGCCCCGCACCAAGCCAATAAGGCAGTAGCAATGAGCATGTCACATTTAGACAATGCCACCAACTGATATATCAACAATAATGTTTACTCCTCATTGTGTTGCCCATGATTGTAGTCAGTACCAACGTTGCTTTAAATTGATATGTTGAAAACAAGTGATGCAAAACGAAATGGCAGATCAGACATTGATCCGTCAACACTCAAGAGAATTGCGCGGGACATATTTGTGTTCAAAAGATGGTAACTCAGTCATGTACACTTCACTACCGTAACGCTTCCGTCAGTACCGTAACAAGCCAAAACATACCAATTTCAGCGAAAAAACTGATTACTTAGAGAGAAAGTAATCCGGTGAATGATAAAGAACAAGGACAGATGATCTAATCAGACAAAAAAAAAAAAAAGTAATGAAAACTACTTGGGAGCAGTCTGTGTTAAGTTTGTTTCAGTGGAACTTGCTAACTGTACAAAGTGCCAGGGGTAATAT
>JAULBS010139924.1:0-12790 GCA_032355785.1 Symmetromphalus regularis | reverse complement strand
AGTTCTGGTGTATATAACAAGTCAAGAAACACATAACCTGGAGTTCTGGTGTATATAACAAGTCAAGAAACACATAACCTGGAGTTCTGGTGTATATAACAAGTCAAGAAACACATAAGGATATACCTCTATTCTTGATTTATTTGATGATTGATCAAACATAATCAGAGTAGATCACGGTAACCTGCTCAATAGTAAAAATTTGTCTGTTTTAAGAAACCTTTCTTATTTCATAAATATTTTTTAAAACATTTCATTAAGATAAAAAAAGACCCACAATGTCTCCATAAAAAACAAAACATAAAAATATTTTAATTTTATATGAACATTAATATGTACCCCGAAATTGTTTTTGTCAGACAACACAACATGATCATTTATGAGAAGAAATACAGTATTCTCATATATGGCATGAGTATTTCGTTTAAAAACCAAAGGGGTGTAAATCCTGGGGGAGAACACACACAGCCTCTTTTTGGACAGGGAGGATACATATATAATTACCCCCCTGCCCCACTTTTAGCTTTGAAAATGACTAAATAACAATCTTTTCTAGTATTTCTCTTTATGGTAGTCATGTGATCTTAACAACAATATACTGAAGTATACGGGTATCTATTATAGAGTTTCACGCTTTTAACCACAAAAGACATTTCAAAAACTTTGAATTTGAGTGGGGGCATTCTTCCACCCCATCCCCGGCTCCATCCCTCTCACTTTCAGGAAGCTCCTCCACCCCCAACTCCATCCCACCACTTCCACAAAGCAATTGTAGTCCATGATTTCAAGCAAAAGATAATATGAAGACAGTGGGCAGTAATACCTGGCATATTTGAAAATGTGAGATAGGGGAAGGACTGTGGGTGACCATGGTAACGTTTATGGTATTAGATTTATTATAAGTCAAAATAAGTTTGGTGAAAACATTAAAAACAAATAAATAATTATATTTAGGGTGAATTGACCAACGGTTGGGTCGAGTTCACCAATGAGTGGGGCGAGTTAGCAGGTATTTTGGGGCAAACTGACCAACTAGGCTGGGGTGAATTGACCAACAACTGGGGGGAGTTGGTAGGGTGAGAGTCGGTTTTTGGGTGAGTTGACCTGCTCCCCCAAGAGAAAGTCCTGCTATTGGATTACTGCACATAGTGCACAAAATTATAAATGAATTCATTTTATTTTTAAAAATAATTATATACTAGCGGAACAATGTAACTGTGCACTTTTTGAACAATGATATTTTTACTATAATAGCCTTTGAAGGGATATGTTGGAAAACATATAAGCATTTCCCCCAACCACTTCAAACTTTTACAGGAATAATTTTTTCCTTTGATTCAAATGTCAACTGATGAAACTTGAAAATAGGCTTTTAGTCTTTAAAATATGAAATGTATGATTAATAAGTGCATTTTCACTCATTTAGAGTGATACGGTATCCATGTTATAAAAAAAACAACTTTTTTAACAAATTAAGTAAACGATTAAATATGCTGGACTGTGTAAAGTATTGTCACTGTTCTAGGCGAGATATGCAAACGACACACTTAATTTAAATTGAGCAACATATAGATTTTCAGAAGTGTGATTCCTAAAGTGACATTGTTGATGTAGCATAATGTTTTACCATTACCCTCGTAACAGTTTACATACTAAAGAAACAAATAAACACTATACCAATCACAATTACTCAAATATGAACTGCATGTCTCGCCTAGAACAGTGACAATACTTTACACTGTCCAGCATATTCACCAAATATGAACCCCACTGAATACATTTGTGATGAAAACAATAGCCACTGTCAACAAGCATGAAGAAATTTCAGCCGTTTTTCTTAGAGATAGGAAGCAACAAAATATCACATATTAAGTGTGTTATCTTCCAAGCCTGTACAGGTGTGGACGTGTGATTTAGTGGATGATGCGGGGTACCCAGGTATCAGCAGTTGTATTGTACTCAATATATCCTAATTTCTTTTCATTCCTAAATATCTACTAGATGTAATGCATATTTAATTAAATGTACACCACTGTCAGTGACGCACAGTTACTTTTGACCATTTGTATATATAATTATATGTGATTTCCTGACAGAGGTCACAGTACTATATATGTTATTGACTGAAAAAATACTTTTAATTTAATTTCTTTTCTTGAATTTAATTTTATTATTTTGTTTTCGTTAGTTTTTTATTATCACTGATGAAACAAACATATTCCTGTCTGCTCACCATGTAAATCTTATAACATTAATTGCATATTGTTTTTATTTCATCAATGCTTCAAGTTATTATTTTGTGTTGTCCACATGTAATATTTTGAATCTTTAATCTACAAACATTTCTTCAATTCATAGTGTAGACACTGAGCCTGTGGTCAGATTGAAAAAAAAGATTTCATGAATGGAATTATTCATGGCTAAATGGTAAAATTTATATAATTTGATGATAATGGTGTTTTTACAATTTAATATAAGTGTCTAAAAATGTTTATGACAAGGTACAAATTGATTATGTTAAATGAATATATTTTGTTACGTACATTAGGAACACTAACTGTTTACAATAAATAATACACGTTTTTGTCGCATGAAGATATTTGTTATCGTGACTTTTATATATTATGATAAATTTTGGGGGCTTAAGTACTTGTGGTTTCATTATAATGTTGCATCATTTTTATTCAGTAAAAAATATGTAATGTTTCTGTGTATATATTTTAAGATCTCAGAATGGAAGAATTGCTGGTGCTGCTGGGTATGTTTGTTCATCTGTATGTCTGTCCATACACCAAGGTGGAGGAAAGCTTCAACATGCAAGCAATGCATGACATTTTGCACCACAAGTTCAATATTTCACAAGTATATACATATGTATTTAATATGTATGTAGGCTTAAAAGAAGCATTGAAATTTATAAATAATATACTGTACTGATGTTATTAAAACTATATTTACAAATAACTGCAAAAAGAAATAAAAATTAATATAATGTTGAAATTAATATTTTATTTTGTACTCATATGCCTATACCTAGTACTGAAATTTATAAACAAATAATTTCTGTACGATGTTATTAAAACTATTTACAAATAACATGCAAAAAGTATTAAAATTAATGTGCAACTTACATGTTTTTATTTAAATATTTTTAAGAGGGTTTAGAATAATATTACAGAAAGGCTGCTAGACTAGTATAATATACCATCCAAACCTACAGTGATTACTGAATGTAGAAGTTTTGTTGTCAGTGTTTCACTTTAATTAAATACTACAGTTTGATATCTAAGAGATGTTTAAGTGAATGGCAACTTTACTTAATATTTCATGTTTCCTAATTGGACAACATTTTGAGAAAAAATTTATTTATTTTAAAATGCTAGATTTGATTTATTTTTTAGTATGACCATTTGGAATTCCCTGGAGTAGTTCCTAGGTCCTTTTTAGGCCCACTTCAAATATCATTGGCATCGTCACCATGGATACGCATTGTCAGTATGGTTACTTCATCAAAGTTAATTCATCAGTATATTGGTAAGCCAATCTACATGTACATGTATACATTTTGTGGAAAATAACATAAACATGTTTCTATAAAAAAAAATCCCAGAACTTTATTATCAGAAATTCTGCTGCCATTTTGAAATGGTTGCATATTTAATTAGTATACAATTTTATATTGTGACAGTTTGGTTTGTCATTTTGCTTGATTTAATATATTTTGCTTTAAAATGACTATAAAAAATTTGTAGATATATATAGTTTTTTTAAATTTAATTTTATAATTATTATTTTTTAGTTCGAGGCATTCTTGGATTGTTTGTTGGAATCAGTTTTCTGACATTTTGCCGAGCAGTGATGGTGCGACTTGGTCCTGGAGTTAAACTGTGGCTTATTTTGTTAACAGTCACTCAGTTTCATTTTATGTTCTATATGTCAAGACCATTACCAAATGTGTTTGCATTGATTTTTGGTAAGAGAATAATTTAATCAGTTACATGAAACTATGTGTCAGCTTTTAAAATTTAATAAATTATCTATAAATGATTTTAAAAATTGAAATATTTATTGTCATGTTATTTAATATATAAAGTAGTATTTGTAACTCAGTTGTACTTAATCAAATAAAAAATCTATTTAAAAATCATTCAAAAGTGTCAACTTTGTTTACTAGTGTTTGTGAAAAGTTTACAAAGGTCAGGAGAGGTAAGGCATTATAATTAAAATGTTGATTCTAATACTGAAAATAATAAACATTTTTAAGTCATAATTTAAATAAAAAGTGGATGTGGAGTGGAGGGGATGATTTTGAAAATTTATACTCTCTATACAGGTAAATATTGATAATTATGAATGATCCCTTATATACATGATGTAATTGTAAATCTTTCTAGGTTTAGAAGTGATAATGTTGAAAATTATTCACTTGTTAACAGATGTTGTAATTGTAAAACTTTCTAGGTTTAGAAGTGATAATGTTGAAAAGTATTCGCTCGTTAACATATGTTTTAATTGTAAATCTTTCTAGGTTTAGAAGTGATGTTGAAAATTATTCACTCGTTAACAGATGTTTTAATTGTAAATCTTTCTAGGTTTAGAAGTGATAATGTTGAAAATTATTTGCTCGTTAACAGATGTTTTAATTGTAAATCTTTCTAGGTTTAGAAGTGATAATGTTGAAAATTATTCACTCATTAACAGATGTTTTAATTGGCTAGTGTTACAGGCACTGGCAGCATGGCTGAAGCAGCAACATGGTGCATTTATCTGGTGGTCGGGAGCAGCCGTCGTAATCTTCCGTTCAGAGCTGATGCTATTCCTAGGATTGATAATCCTTTCTGAACTTGTGTGTCAGCGTTTATCAGTGAAGACATTCATCTTAAACATCATTCCAGCCGGGTTTGTTATGTTGGGTGAGGAACAGAGAATTACAGGGTTACTAGATTTTATATACAAAAAGTAAACTGTAATTCTAGACTTACAATGTGTCTGACTTTATATTTGAATCCATATAAGACATTCAGACTTTAATAATTTAAGTTAAAGTCACTGAGCTTAGTTATTTTACAATTATTATAATGATATTAACTTTACATCCATGCATTTCACTGGAGTCAGATTGGTTAAAACTGCTGATTTCTTTTCTCATATCTCAGAACAAATAAACATGATTCAACCAATAATAGTTTCAAAAGAACTTGGGATATTTCAATATTTAGAAATCAATTTTAAAGTAATACACATGCATACATATTATTTGACTAACCGTTAATAAGTAATAACTGAAAAATGCTCACACTTTTTTTGTACGATTCACTATGTGATGTCATACAATGTTAAAAGCATATTTTAGGTTCATACTTCCATGATTGCCAAAATAATTACTGTTGGTCATTAAATATTGCGGACTTTCAATCATACATTCCATATATCTTGCTTTGAATACTGTTTTTGCACACAAGATGTTTTCAATGTTATTACAGTAGTATATTTTGTCTTTATCCAAATATAGGTCTCACCATTTTTGTGGATTCCATTTTTTGGCATCAGTGGTTGTGGCCTGAGGGACAAGTGTTCTGGTACAATACTGTTTTGAACAAAAGTTCTCAGTGGGGTGTATCCTTTTTAGAGTTCTATGATGTCTAATGTAAGTGATTTAATCAGACAAATACTAGACCATCTAAACAACAGCCAATTATACACATTAAATTTATATGCTATATGTAAAATAGGAATTAAAAACCTGTTCCTGAATTGAATTCTCCCACTGTGACACACAATATTTAAACATGCCATCATTTGAATGTCATCGTAATCAAGATATTAACATGAATATATTGTTGGCTAATAAAACATTTATTTTAATATTTGTTTTCTCTTAGAAGTTTACAGAAATTACAGTGACCTTTTGTTTTGTTTCCAAGAACTTTTCATTCTGGTGTAGTATGTAATTCTGAATCCTTAACAACAGTTCAGACTTTACCATTCCTTTGGTATTTTTATAGTGGTATTCCTAAAGCACTGTCTGTCAGTATGTTGTTGTTACCAGTGGGACTGTACTTGAACCGTCAGGTTTGGACTCTACTCTGGCCAGCATTTGGTTTCGTCTTGCTGTACTCATTCCTTCCACACAAAGAGCTTCGGTTTATTATATATGTGTTCCCCGTCTTCAATGTCGCCATTGCTTGTGCTCTTGCAAGATTGTAAGTAATCTTATACTTTAAACATAACTGAACAATTAAATTTACTTATCTGTCATCGTAAAATTTACCCAAAAGACCAAGGGCAGGAAATAGTTTTAAAAATTGCAAAACCAATGTTTACTACACCAAACGTCTTCCAGCAGTCTAGCAAACCATAATTTTACATATCACATTTAATGTAATTCGGCTTAAATTTTGTACCCCAAGACTCAATAAAAAGTTTACTTTCCTATGTCTGTTATAAGAAGGTTGTAGATTAAACTTGGGTTAAACTATGAGTATGTTGTGTATTTCAGGTGTTATAATAATCCTTAGTAACACTAAGCTAGTTATATGTGTGGCCTGTAGAAAATACCTACTGTCAGGGTGGTTTATTTTCTCTGGGTTTTCAGTCTTTCATAATACACCGTTAACCCTAGCTTTCAGTATAACCTAGTGTTACAAAACTCAGATAATTAAAATTGGCCCTAGTGTTTGACTTAACTATGCTTATATTCAATGAAGATTCTCAACGTGCAACTCAGTTGTCTGCCCTGAATGGAGATTATTAGTATTGTACTACCTACATGTAGTTCTTGGTTTCATTGTAATGTTTTTGTTTATCATAGATGACAGAATCGTATGAAATCACTGTCTGGTATCTGGCAGCTTTGTGTATTATTATAAACATGTTGCTAGGCAATTTACATATGCTTTTTACTAGTACACAGTTTCTCAATATTCTTTGTAATATGTTTATTATAGGTGGCAGAATCGTATGAAGTCACCTCTCCGGTATTTAGTGGCTCTGGGAGCTGTCGGGTTGTTGGTAGGCAATCTACTTCTTACTGGTGGATTCCTGTATGTCTCACACAATAATTATCCTGGAGGCATTGCCATGGATACATTACACCGAATTGAACATGATTTCTGTACGTATCACTTGTACATAAATGTGAAAAATTATTTAGAATTACTAGCATTATTTTTCAACATTTTATGATAAGTATTACCATTATACACTATGAATTCAAAGCAGTGTATTAGTCTTTAAAGATACATGTATGTGTCCTTCATTTAAGTTGCAAGTTTTAATCAACTTTCATTTTGGCCCTTTGTCATGTAATTTAAATTTACAATGTTTTCTTTTCATTACACAGTTAAATGAATTACTGACAACTCTCAAACATCATTTAATATTGGATTTTCTTATTTTCAGATGTAAATGTTCATATTGATGTATTCACAGCTCAAACTGGAGTCACAAGATTTACTCAGACAAATCCAATATGGAGGTACCTTGTTTGTATGTTTTAAGTGGTATAATATTATTGCTTAGTAATAATCAAATTTTGTATGTAGTGTTGATAGCATTGTGTTCAAATTTCATTCTCTTGTTACTTCATTCTTAACCTCGACTGATTTATCATAGATCAAAATGCACATGTATGTGCTGTCCTGTTGGTGAAAAATGTATTTAAGACTTTATGCTAATAAAATGTATTTTATCTGGAAGCAATTTCTTCTTTCTTATTCTTGACCATGTCATGTTTGTTGATGGGGATCTATCCACCTTGAAAGAAAGTAATAGCCCAGTGGGTGTACGTGAGTATATGAAAACTGTTCTTTGTTCTATTACAGGTATGATAAAACAGAAGATTTAATCGCAGGAGGGACAGAAATAAACCAGTTTAGTCATCTCATGATTGGTGGGGTGTCTGCAGATGAACTTCAAATCTATAAAAACACTCATCATGTAATTGACACAATAGAAGCCTTTGATGGAATACAATTTGATTTGAAGCACTTCCCACCTCTGCAGATTGTTATGAAACCCAAGATCTGGATATTAAAACGAATTGTGCAATAAAGTGCTTTCCTGTCATTTATCTTAACATTTGTTATGCTTACCATTAAAAGTAACAGCAATGTTGTTTGTTTAAATTAATAATAAAATGAGACGATGTTTTTTGTTTACAAGTTATTTTCATGAATACCCTCTATAGCAGCTAAGTTGCTAACAGTTCAAATTTCCAGTTTGTATTCTTCTTTTCTAGTAGGGCGTGAGTAGCTGTGAGGTCATGTAAGACATTGAAGCTATTTTAGAAGGTTCTGTCTAAGACTACAACTCTCTTTTCTCAGCCAAGTACTACAGGTGTGTTATAACATTTTAGCTGAGTAAGGGAAAATGAGTCCAATTTAAGATTGCAATTCCAAATTTTACAATAATCATTGTTTTAAAGAGAAAAATATTACTTTTATATTAGGTCACTGAAATACAAAATAGTGAAATTTGGTAGCTGCGATCTGCTGTCAAGCTACTGCCAGCCTGCTGTTGGTATAGTTGGTTGCATATGTCCAGCTGTTAACCACTTTATATGACTGTCCATCACACTTGACTTCCACACCATACTTTTCAAAACATTTAGAATAATTAAATAAAATACCAGTTTTTCAACTTGGCTCTATGTATCAAAGGTATTCAGTCAGAAGTGAAATTTGGATGGTTTACTTTCAATATCTATTCCTACTCAACTTGTGAACCTACATACCGTAAATCATGCAATTAATTTGATCAAGAAATGAATGCCAAAAATATATATAAATGCAATCATTATCTGATATCCTTTAATTCTGTAATGATTTTAAAATGTGACAAACCTCAAAACATGCACTTTTATTCATAGGATGGTGCAGTAACTTCACGAATTACAGTAACTTTGAGAAGTAAACATATAATCTAACAAGAAAATGAAATGTTGAATTGTTTTAATGTCGTCACCAGAGTGAGCATGGATACTGTCTAGTATCAACTGACTATAATATGACAGACCTTTCCAAAAATGTACTCATCATTAACACTGATATAACATGTTAACATATCAAATATTACATTACAAAAACAAATACATTTATCACATAAAAGCATGTAAAACAAGATGCCAACATGGGAAAGACAGACCTGAAATTATTTTTGCTTTTTTTGTGAAATGAAATGTGCCAAAGGTGATTTTTTAATCATGTCCATCCATTAAGATCCATTTTTCCCGTTGTGTTTGGTGCATTTTCTTGAATTCTAAAACCCATAAAGATCTGTTTTTCCCATTCAATTTGGCACTTGTTTGGATTCCAAAATGACCTTAGGAAACATAAATCTCATAACTTGTCATCTGATACTGGCACCTCTGTGTAAATATATACACAATTTCAGTTAGCAGTGCTCACCATTCTTGTGTACACAAGATTCAGTACAATCTGAACTTTCGCATACAATTACTGTAAATTCAACCACTGAGTATAGTTAAAATAAGCTATTTCACATCAACTGTTTAACAACATCTGTAACCTTTTCTCAAACAGCTCACTTTGTTTCCTTTGAGACCTAACATCATATTTCAAATTGTCTATTTTTTCTTCCAGTGTTTTGTTAAGTCTAAATTCTTCCTCCCAATCAACCATGTCCTCCAGTTCTTCAACTGGAGACTCGCACAGAGCCATTCCCATTGCACCTAAACTTTCATGTTCCGCTTGCAACACAGACTCCAAATACCGGCTGAACTGTTCCGACTTCCTCTTCTCCACCTCAACAGAATGAGCAAGAGCATCACAGTCCGATCTTACAGACATTTCCATTTCTGTTTCCATGGAAACCTCCAACAGCCTAGGACTTGGAACAGAAGTGTTGTTAAAATTATTAGCATTTTGGTTTCTTGAATATTTGGCAATTTTATTTCTTTGATTGTTTGATTCCTCTACATGGTCAGCTGAATCAATTTCCATGGAAACATCTGAGATGGACTGAATGGTAGATGGCGCTCCTTGTACTATCATAGATGTGTCGATTCTTTTGTTTTCTGCAGCCTTGTGGATAGTGCTGTCCAGTGTCTGACCATCTAAAAGTACGGATTATAAGCATTGTCAGAGGTTATGATATAGCAATTAGCAACTTATTTTTGTAATGTCTCATTAAAAAGCGGTTGTTATATATATACACAGAAAACTTAATTAAGCAATCACCCATTTTCCTACCGTGAATGTTCTTACTTGCATACAGCCTAAAACATGACAGAAAAATAAATATCTGAAAGATCAGTCTACTGAATTTAAAAAAAACATTGTCAGAGGTAATGATATAGCAATTAACAACTTATTTTTGTAATTAGTAATGATGGCAGTGTTCAATATTTTAATTGCATTAATAACAGTTTAAACTACTAAAGTTAAAGCAAAATGGGAGCCAAAATAACTATTGATCTGGAATGTTCTATGAACTTGACAATGTGTAATTGACCATTTCTTTAAGGAAATGTTCATTGTAATTTCATAAAGACAATACCAGTCCAAAATGTTATTAGCTAGTAGAAACATTATTTGTCTTCTTTGGTATGATCAAGAGGTAACTACTGCCACTCCCGAAGCAATGCAGCCTCTACATGGAAAGCCTTTCTAGGAATAAATCAAACAGAACTCGAATATTAATTAAAGGATAAATCAGTCACTTTGACTTTCTTTTCAGAGTTCTTTATTAATTTCTCTATGTATACAAATATTAGAAAAGAATAACAAAATATAAAAGTTGCTCACAAACACAGTACTCATCCAGAAGCCTGCCTCAGAGAAGATAAAAAGGTAAAAGATATATAAAGTTACCTTGTGAGTCTAGTGACATCGCAGCTTCATCCCAGGATGGTGGGCAAGCATAGTTTCTTAAGTCCTCTTCTTTGTAGTATACTGATAATTCCCTCTTGTAGACCTTAAAAATAATATAAAAACATCTTTCAGTCAAATGTACATTCTAATGGCTGAAGTCAAAACAGAGCATTTTGTTCAAACTGTCAGTGTGAAGTGGAGAAATCTGTTTAAAAGTTCAGTTTGTTTAGTACATCACAATGGCCTAACAGTCTCAATTGTTTTACACATGACAGTGTTTTAAAACCACTAATATACATTATTCAAATAAAACTTCGTTTTTTTTAATATGGTCTACTCCCCTTATAAGCAGATTATAACTAAAATCTTTGGTTCAGGTCTATAATCAAAGATGGGACCTAGCTTGTAAACTTTTTATCTAAATGAGTGCAAAGCTGCCAACATTTCAATTTTCCAATTTGAATTGTTTTCTGGTAGTACCAAAGATGGGAAGTCCTTTTAGATGGATCCATGTAGTCTACAATTTCAATAAATAGTATCAATAATTTTATTGATAACATGTTTTCTACCAACTACTACCACGTTTAGTAATGTTTTCGTTACTTCTATATTAATTTAAAGCTGTATAAGGGCAATTATGTTAGCATCTATGCAAGTGTAAATGTTTTACTATATTTGGCATCTATCATTATTTTACCCAGTTTTCGTCCTGTGGATCCCACATATTGAGGCATACCAGCCTGTATGTGATGCAGGCATCAATGACGTCAGTCCACGGCATGTTCACGTAGGTCGGTTCACATCTGACTTGTCCCACCTCCAAGAAACACATGTCCTCAAAGTCATCTCGCACCTTCTGCAGCAGTGTTTTGATTCTGGAAATAGATTTTAAATTTATACTGAATTTGAAGATAATCTAATTATGGGAATAAGCCTACTACTGTTTTCATGTTGCTGATGTATATCGGTGGTTATAATCTTGCCAATTTTCTTTTATTCGCTATGCATTATCAGAGCCAATAAAATGGCAAATTTGTAAATTTATAACCACCAGACAGATAACATGTTGGCAATAGAGATATCCTTATTCTAATCAAACAGTTTTTTGGTATTTGGTTTTTTTTTCACCTAGAAACACTATTTTATATAAAAAATGGAATGCTGCAATGATCACAAGTTAATGAACCTCTTTATATAAGTAATGATATCACTAATTATATTATTTATTTTATACGTAAAACACCCTCCACTACAGGAGGTTTGTGGTTATTCTTATTACAGTTTATAGTAACTGTTGTTATTTTCAAATGCAATTTCAGTTTGTAAGCATGTATCCCTGTTAAGATGTTTTAAAAACCACATTCGAGCAATCACCATCCATTTAGCAAGTTTTACAGTAAATATTTTAAAAATAGGTGGTAGTGGGATAATATTTAAGTTATTGTTAGTTTATTTTGAGGGTTACTTAACAGAAATCAAACAATTTATTCTTCAAGGCATCAAAGGCAGAGTCTCATGGAATTTAAGGGGCTTTGTAGTCTTAAATATTGATAACGAATGAAACTTACATGATTGTATTTCTTGTACTAGATCTCGTTTTCATATAACGTAAGACATTTTAACTGAACCATGGTATAGGAAATTCCATTTTTTTTTCCCATTTAAAAAGTTTTAAATTTCAAGATAGAACTCTTCATGGGGCGAAATAAATTGGTACGAAATGTTTTTGCAGCTACAAAAATATTCAGAAGTTATAAAATAACAGCTAATGGCAGAATACCCATCACCTGACGTGAAATGTATACGTCATACCTTTAAAGGAAAAAAAATGTTTTTTTCTTAGATTTATTTGTCCGTGAGCATAATTCATTATTATTTTTAAAATATTGATAATAAGTGAGATGTGGTGATTACGTAAGTAGTTGAATGAAGTATTTCTTTGGACAAATCAAATGTTT
>JAULBS010139913.1:0-12791 GCA_032355785.1 Symmetromphalus regularis | reverse complement strand
TATATGCACTATCCCACAGACAGAATAGCACATACCACGGCCTTTGTTAAACCAGTTGTGGAACACTGGTCGGTGTACGTGGAGCACTCACTCTGGGTTGGAGCCGATACTGAGATTCAAAATCCCATGCCTCGACTGAGATTTGAGGCAGAAATATTACATTTTGCTTTATCTAGTCTGTTTGCGCTACTAGGACATGGGTATTTGTCGATTACTTTAGTTTCTGTGAACCTAGGCTAAAAAGGACTAGAGTTTTGGAAATGGAAAAAAGTGTCCTATGTTCTAGTTTTTTTCATTACTTTTTTAAATAATAATTTAAAATATTACCCATTGAACCATATATTTGATACGGAAATGTTTCACAACGAAAATGAAAGATGGAAAACAAGTTTATTACAAAGTGGGATAACTCCATCCATTTTAACATTCGGAACATCTCGACCATTACCGGTAATATTCGTATCTCGTTAATCGTTTTTGGTTTAATAAATAAATAAAAATACATTATACAAATAATTACCTAACACATATTTTGTATGGATTTGTGTGACGTCTGCAGAAAATCAAAAGTGGCGGTCAAAGCAACTTCGTTTAGAAATACGACTGCCATTCAAACTACATGTATACAGAACCAAAGCACATAGCAATCTACACCAAAAATAGGACTTTTTTAGTTTGAAAAATATCAACATTAATGAGATAAGTTATACTTTTTGGTTTTTATTCTTCGTCAATATTCATGTTCAAAGTAGCGTAAACGGAGTATAAGTAAAGATCCATCAATGTAACATCTTACAGATTGTTTCTGGTATTATTTTATTTAGTATACTAGAATCGGTTTGTCATATTTAACACTATAATTGTACTTGTTATACTCTGTAATTATACTAAGTCAGAGGTTGTTCTCACGACAGGCGTGCTTGAACAGTTTTTTGATGGAAGCATGTCTGACGTTTCCCACTGCCACAACAGGAAGATATTTTCACAAAACTCGTTAAGTCCATTAAATGTCAATTTGAAAACTCTAAAACGGTGTTGTATAAGAACAATTATAAGAATGTACTATTGATTAATATTTATAGAAGCTGTGAACCGCGAGTTTTGTAAAAACATCATTTAGTTATTAAGAAAAAAAGTAGGTTTTACAGTTATATGCATATTTCTTTACATAATACATATAACCAGTCTTTATAATTCTTGAAAGGTTGCCTTTCAAAGCCTGGCTGGAGACAACTGTTGTAAAAAAAACCTTGAAACAAAAATACAAACACGAAAAACAAACATTACTAACATGCAATAACTAATGAAGGAAAATATGTTTAATTATTTATTATCCACTGGATTATCAATCGATTTATGTTATACACGTCGTATTGCCCGAATATCACATTATCATCATATGTACTGTCAGGAACATTATGAAATTGGAGAACTAATTTGATGTATTCAATGAGTATATATATAAGGATTTTCTTACTAGCAAAAAAAAAGGTTGCTCCAATTCTTACCGAATTACAAAGTAATCAAAGCTAGTCATAGCTAAACATAAAAGCCATGGTCACAAGAAACAGAGTAACGTAATTAACTCATAGCTAATATATTAACATTTGTTAAAGCTAACGTATTAACGCCAGTCGCAGCTATCAAATTAACGTCAAGGTCGTAGCAATGTCGAGTTAACATAGTAGTTCCAAGGTCACAACCAACATATTAACGCAAGGGTCGAAATAACTTATTAGCGTCAGTTTCATAGCTAACAAATTATCGTTTGATTCCAAACTACATATTGGCGTCATATTAGGTTCAAAATAATGTATTAACATCAGGTTAATATCACCGCTAACGCATTAACGTTAGGATCAAAGCAACATTAACTTCAGGTTCATAACTAATTTATTAACGTTAGGTTCAAAGTATCGTATTAACGTCAGGGTCAAAGCTAATATATTAAGGTTAAGTTAAAAGTAACGTATTAACTTCATGTTCATAACTTATTAACATGAGGTGCAAAGTAACGTATTAACTTCAGGTTCATAACTAAAACATTAACGTTAGGTATATAGATACGAGATAAGAATTAATGTTACGATCATAGCTAACATATTAACGTGACGGTTGTATTAACATATTAATGTGAGGTCCATAGGTAACATATAAGAGATTAACATTACGACCACAGCTAACATTAATGTTAGATTAGTAGATAACATAATATTATACTCAAACAAAGAAGAAAGTATGCATGTAATCAAAAGTCATTTTAGTCCAGTCGTAATACCCACCCCCATGCATTTTTCGAGGGGATCTTTGTTATGATTGAAATTCATTACTGACGTGCCTGTGATGAAAACTGGCATGGGAATCGTTTCCCAAACCATAAACCAGATGACATTCATGTCAGAAATTCTGGAATTAGATAATAATACCATTTAGGAGGAAGTGTCTGTGTGTGTGTGTGTGAGTGAGTGTGTGTGTGTGTGTGTGTGTGTGTGAGCAGTAATACCACAAGTTGCGCACACACAGTGGTTTTTGATTATGGTGAAATAGCACATTAAAACATATTCAATATTTCAACATGCATGCTTTCTTTTTTGGTTGAGTATATTAACACCGGGCCTATAGTCATAGATACTACTCATAACAAACACATCAGCGCTGTTGTTAAGAGCATGACATTGGTGGGAACATCGGGTTATTAACCAGTTTCTGAATTTAACTAATTCTAGAATGATCTTATTAAATTAAAGCCGCAAGTCAACCACGTGAACACACGTTTCCGTTTATAATTTTCAGTGTTTTGTTTTGTTTTATTTAATATTCAATCACATAGAAACTGAAACTCAAAGCGTCAGTACTCTTATAATATTCAAAACAACATATCTGCATGAGACAACGAACCAGAGAAGTATAGGAAAAACATAGAGGGCCTAAACTCAAGCAACAACGAATATTATGATGATACGAAATGTTCACGAAATCCTATTCTATCTCATATGCACAGTTCCTAAATATCAAGTGCATTTTTAACAATTTAACAATTATTATGAAGCATGCTAGTGATTATATTTTTCAGAAAAATCTAGTAGCCCATCGCAGATATAGTTTTGTATGTTTTTTGTAATAAAGAAAAGACAAAAGACATTACAATAATGATACATTTCACTAGCTAACAATAAATGGCAACAAATGCATAGGACATTTGTATCAATGCAAATAAAAGGATTGTACTAAGGAAGAGTAGACGGAATGCACGTGTTTCTCTAACAGTGAAGGGTAGACGACTGTTAAATAACGAATCTGTGCGAAACATATCATCATCAGTCGGTTCCTAAGTATTAATACAAAAGGCAAGCACGTTTTGCTGAATAACATATAGCAATATTATATAAGGTCAATTTAATAATGCAAATAGACACTGTCAGCTCTTGAAAAATTGTCTTCACCAAACTACGCCTGATACTCAGTCACAAACGTAATCATATCGTTAATCCGCGCTGACATTTTGATAATTTAATCACATAATTGTAACCTTTCAGTAATCCTTCTGATATAATGTTAACATTCCTAAAAATTCTTCTGATAATATTTACATATTTACATTACTTTTCTGAATTTTTTTTATCCTTTCAGTAACTTTATTCATAAAATAAAAAAACATTCCAAATTACTAAATCATTTTAAACATTCTGATAAAATTGTGACGTTTCAGTAAATCTGTTGATTTGAACACTGGCATCATTACTGTTTTAACCGTGATCCAGTCTACATGACAAAACTATTAGTGTGATAAAACCATATATCTCTACTGTACAAAGCAGTGTTCAAATTTAGTATAAGCAGACTCGTGAGGCTTGTGCTCATGGATCACTGCCAAAACAGCGACCATGCAGGAGTACAGTCTATCAACATAATTATTATAATCTATAAATATTCTCTTAGAGGTCTCCTTATTCTGAAACACGATTTTGACATGATTCGAATTTTTTCGTGAGATTACCATATATTTATGATGTAATAGCTGATAATTAAACAACGAGCCGGTATCTCAAAAAAAAAATAAAAAAAATATCGTATGATATAAATGTAACTATATTTTGATAAACAAATAATGCAAATTGTTTATAACATAATTTCGAGGACACACGTTTTGCATAACGTTCGTTTCAGGTTGTGGTTTATACGATTTGAAAATGTCAAGCTTAGACCGAACCATACGAGCGACCATCACGCGCTGTGGTGTGGACACAATAGCCTCTCTGGGACTGTAGAACACAACGATAAATGTCAGTTAGTAATCATAAATCGTGCACATTGAAGGTATGGGTTTCCCTGTGAGACCAGATACATCACTCACATCAATGATAGAAACTATTCATTTTAACAAAATGTGAGAGCATTGCTGCACACGGGGGATGTCGCCACCACTAAACAGAGACGATTTCCAACTGATGGTGTCTTACCACAATTGTACTTTCTTATGACCATCATTACGCATAATTCACAGAAAACATCATTTCTCTTGTGTCCTATAAATGTAATAGAATGTGTCACTTTTCTACAAATACACGATGTGGGTGTTTAAAACCCTATATGTACAAATCCGAGTCAGCGGCCCATTTAATTATAGTGTTAGACACATCCTCGGACGTGAAAAATAGCGTTTGAATTCACGGACACTCCGAGTCTGCGGCCATTATAGTGTTGGGTACATCAACGGACGCGAAAGATAGCGTTTGTGTTCACGGACACTCCGAGTCTGCGGCCATTATAGTGTTGGGTACATCAACGGACGTGAAAGATGGCGTTTGTGTTCACGGACACTCCGAGTCTGCGGCCATTATCGTATTGGGTACATCCTCGGACGTGAAAGATGGAGTTTGTGTTCACGGACAATTTCATTGGACAATTTATGACATTGATATAATTAGGCGAATATAAAACGACAAAAAGTATTATCTTGTTCAAAACAGGGCACACACACAGATACGCACGCACAGAAACATATATAAGCAAAATTTTAATGACCTTAACTCATAAATCACTGTCAAAACCTTGATGATTCCAGCTGTCCGGGAAACATTTGGTTATCCTGCCAAGCCACTGACTCTTTTGGTTTGTTTTGTTTAATGACACCACTGGAGCACATTTATCTATTAATACTCGGCTATTGGATGTCAAACATTTGGTGATTTTGACATGTAGCCAAGTGTGAGCCAGCCTCCAACGGGTTTTGAACTACTGTCATCAGCTTAAGAGTCCGATGTTCTACCACTGGACCACTGAGGCTCACCTACCACTGACATCCACCATAGTAGCTACATATTGTGAATAGTCTAATCAAAATACAGTAACAGATCCAGATGGTGTCCAGGGTGTCCAGTACTATCCACTCATCACATTTGGACCCCCTCTCAGAAATTCTGCATCCGCGCCTTAAGTATATCCCGTATTTCTCTAAAATCTCTGAAATCAGTGTAAAAACAAGTATTGACATGCATTCCATA
This sequence comes from Symmetromphalus regularis, assembly GCA_032355785.1. Classification (NCBI taxonomy): domain Eukaryota; kingdom Metazoa; phylum Mollusca; class Gastropoda; order Neomphalida; family Neomphalidae; genus Symmetromphalus; species Symmetromphalus regularis. The sequence continues at coordinate 7,287 of JAULBS010139913.1, read as the reverse complement.
TCCAAGTCCAAAGCACATACTATGATATAAATAAGTAAATAGGTTTTGTCAAACATGCCAGAATGAACATCACAGTAATTATATTTTTTAAATCCTGATTGAGTTTATATATAATTTAGCTTAAAATAAGACTTGAATAGAAATTAAGAAATTATTTTCACTCGCCTGGAGAACGTGTTGCCTTAAAAAGTTACTCGCCCCCAGGAAAAATAAATAGTTCCCACATTTTAATTTTAAGAGTGGGTTGATCAATAACAAGATGTAATGTGTAGTTCATGTTGAGAAGACAAGTTTTATTTTTATTTTATTTTAAGGAACTTACTTAAAAATAGTGTAAAATGTTTGTTTGTTTGTTTGTATTACAATAATAAATGAATTTGGAATCAAAAGAAATGTTTGTTTTTTTCGTTATTAATTTTTTTATTTCATTAAGGCTGTTGTCAACAAATCACCTTTAACAAGAATTTAAAAAAAACAAAAAAAAAAAACCAAAAAAAAAACCGCCACTTAACTGAAGGCCTAATGTAGAAAGTACAAGTATATTCTGTGGCATCGTGCATGGAACTGTTGGCAAATGTAAAATAGGTAAAGCATTAAAGCGTATTTTCTTTTCGTATCATTAAACCAAATCTCTATCTGGTTGAACCTGCACTATTACTCCTAAAAATAAAGTACAATGATATGGTTATCAGACTTTTTTGTCTGATTGATATATAAGCATATACAATAATATCAAATACCAAGAAACGATTTTTGTGTGTGGTAAACCTGCGACTGATTGCTGCGTTATAGACCAATTTTAAAAGTGAAAATATTATCAGAGATTACAAAAATCGGAACATCTCGGCAATTTCCATAACCAACAGATCTGAATGTTGTAACTGTCACAATTATTACTGCTATTTTCCTATTTTACACAACGTACGCTCGGGATCAGCGGATTAAGACATGCGAACGAATTTAAATTAACCATTAAAATGTCGATATTGTGTGTACCAGTTTAGATGGAAGACGGGTTTTAAAAAAATTGTACTCTCTATACGAACACCAAACAAATGTCGATAAATGTGAACAAACCCTAGGCCTAATTGTCAGCCAGTATTAAGACTTTAAAGAACCAGCCAAAAGTGAAAAAGACAGGATATACGTCGTCTCCTAGCACGTACAGCAAGTCCATTTTGGTCAAATAAATTTGTTTAGCGGGTATGATCGGTAAATTATCTGGCTGACAGAGACTATCTCAAAATAATGCAAATTCGTAATACAAGATTGGAAAAAAAATCTCTAATACCTGGGGGACTAACATCAGTAAGGATTTACTCGCCCCCAGCGCTAATTTCTATCCCTATATGGCCAGACAACTGTGTATTTTTTTGAAAATTTTAATCTACCTGTGAAAAAATAGCATATGGTTATTTCGTATCGTGCACAGTAATAATAATTAATACTACACGTGGATGACAACTTCGCGCCATTCACAACTCTTTTCTTACACAACTCTTGAGATTAGACTGTAAAATTCTGCAACAACAGTTTCCATCACTTCCGATCATTACCCAATAAAACATTTATCTAATTTTCAATCCATTCTCTGCCATATTAGGATATTATTGTTAATAATTATTTGCGTATCCATGACTACGTCTTGACCGTTTGACAAATGCATCACACTAGAGAACGATAACTGGAATAGTGAAGTCCTTGATAAAGTGCTATCCTGGTAGGAGAGTTAAAATATGTTACAAAAAGTTATTTATCTTGTTTGTGCTACTGCAATAAAAATATTGAAATACACTTTGAATGATACCGATATACTAATATGTTTTCTTCCGAAGGTAGCGCTATAAAATAAAGTGAAGGTATTGGCATAAAATGTTCAGACAAAATCCAAAAAATTCCTCAAACATTTTATGATATCAAATAAAGTGAGTTTTAGGAAATATTAAGTAATATTTGTTTAATTACACTTGGGCATATACAATATCGAATAATTACAAAATATATCATCAAAAGAAAACTTCTAATGTATTTCTTTAGAAAATCTTTAAGAATTATAAATACACGAAACAGTCGAAATGTTCTCATTAACCACTATCATAATAGTGGTATTACCAAGAGGCTGAGAGAGTCGGTGTGCGTGTAATGTTAACTGCGGCTAAATTAAGGTTTTGGATACACTCAGCGTATGATAAAAATGAATTAAAAAAAACAAAAATAAAACGATTACAATATTTAAAAAGAATAAACTATATACTAAACAAACATATTATAGTATAGAAAACGACCCATTTTCGGATAGTTCTAAATATTTGTGCAGATTTCTGTCGCTATGGCAACAATGAATATATGATATCTAGCATGAATGAAGAAACACATACGCACTCAATGAACACAGAAGTTCCCTTGGGAAAAGTGATGACTCTCCGTGAGCGTCAATACAATTGCACAAATAATCTTTTACATCAGACGTTCTGTACACATGCACCGACATAACCTTCTGCCAGCTAGTCAATGGTTCGCCAATATTCGTCCAATAAACCAATTATAAGTGGTTTACTATTTTGTTACAAATTCCATTTATTCAAGATTATTCCTTTTAGGTATCCCACGAAGAAAAGATGGTTGATATATGACGTCTATTTTCTTGGTTTTCTTGCTTTTCCATAGTGGATATGATGTATTCCATATATGAAACATATCGTTAGTAATAAAAAATCAATTTTGTCGAATGATAAAATTCGTATTTGACTGGTGCCACGAATGGGCTAGAATACTCTGAGTTTTATCATAGCTTGTTGTCCCTAAATAACAGGGAACCAAGTTACCTTGCTTATGATAATGTAATAGGTTAACACTATTTTAATTTGTTGTCCCTTGTGATAATCAAGGCATTTAGATAAAACCATAACCAAAATCTGACCTCTGTGCACATGGGATATTTACCGTTAGAATAAACCTATTAATGACTGGCAAGTCAATGATAAACCTGTTTGGAAACAGTGATGTCTGTTGGCCTACTGAATGTTAATAAACAACTCATGACATATTCATACTGTTTTGTAGCTTTGTGAAATCATGCCTTCTGATAGCCTCAAAAAGATTTTATAGAATGTATTAAGAGATTATTTTATAATATTCTGACGCACAACAGGCGCGGATGCAGAATTTCTGAAAAGGGGGTCCAAATGTGGATTTCTGAAAACGGTGTATGGGTCCAAAAGTGATGAGTGACTAGAAATAGGTGAAAAAATTGTTAATTTTCACGTCCTTCCACTATTAAAATAGTACAAAAACAAATTCAAGAAAAAAGGGGTGGATCCTGGCTCCCTGGATCCGCTACTGCACAACAAACTGAAATAATGTCTGATGAAAGACCTCATTTTAATGTTGTTACAATGCTAGACATATTTTCACTTAAAATAAAACCACTGAAGCAGACAGCATTGATAATTGTTTAACTCTGTAACTTGTAAACAGCTGCAAATGATTTACATATACAGTCATATGTCTTAAACAGCCACACACGGGTGTAAGAAAACATGGCCTCTTAAAACAGCTGGCTGCTTAATACAGGTTAAATTATACTAAACTGTCTGATTTGTTAGAAATTAAAGGTGACCCTTTAACACAGGTGGCTGTTTAATACAGGTGACCGCACGGGAAGGTTTGACTATATTGGAAATTCTGCACAGTTTTATTTGATAATTCGTTACCATAGTAACATAATTTCGATTAATTTATTAATTCGTCCCAAAATTAATCGGATTACACTCACTTAGCCAGATTCATAAATAACCGGTAATAGCATATGTCAAAGCTACATTTCATCAATAATATATCTAATTACCAATCATTTCATGCTGTTAAGTCCCTCGAAAATTTCTATAATTTACACCTAAAAATAAAATCTGTTACAAAATTAGGCATTCGGAGACACTTTCAGAATTTCTGATTCTATATTTACCGTAAAGCCAATGGATTACTGATGCAGAAATAATATGATGCAATACATGAATCAAAATTTGTGATTTGATCGTAAGATCTAACTTACTTAGTGGACTGATTCTCTGATTAATTTCATCGTCTCAACAAGTACCTCATAACTGGTATATCAAAGACTTTGGTATGTGCTCTCATGTTTTTGGAAAATGCATATAAATAATACCCCACAAAAAACAAAACAAACACCAATAAAAAAAAAATAATAATAAAAAAAGAAAAAAAAAGACTTTTACAGGTCACAACTTGGGAGATATCTTATGAGATTCCCATTTTGTTGGCAATTTTTAGCAACACATTTTCATTCTGTAAATAAGCTGAGGGGTTTAACGCTGAAGGTTTCCTAAAAGCTTCCAAAACCACTATGGTATCTATTCTGTTGCCATTTCACAATATGACGCGTAACCGACACAAATAATATCTGAAAACTTAATAACATTTATCATAACACGTTTTCATAAATTGATAAAACCACATTTGATGTTCTGTTAAACATTGGTACACACTCTGGTACAACTGTTATACAAAGTTTTGTCACCTTGGGTCTTATGCATGCATAGCAATTATAAAAATATTGTTTTTCTCAAAATGACATCACTTGCATTCAAAGAGTTTTATGAAAAGACTTCAATTTTAACGGAAAGCACGGATTTTACAACAAAATTCATTGAAAATCGCCAAGGCAGGGTATATTTACTCTTTGCTAACATCCGAAGCGCACCTGCCAGTTTTAAAATATGGTGTTAATGTTCCAAATTAAAGTGTAGACTTTAAAATCATGATATTTATATGACGTCATACAGTTCAAATGGAAACACGGGTCAGCTTTCATTGGTGATTTAACTGTAATTCATTCTGTTATTCAATGTGTTCAATCTCTTACGAGTTTCACCGCATATCTCATAGACTCTGCTTTGTAATCAGATACGATTTAAAAACACGATAACTGTTTCTTTATTGAGGTTACATAATCATTTAATTTTGATGATAATATCTCCAAACACTGTGGAATATATATGTAAATCTTTTCTTGTCTTGTTAATCGTTTTAAATAAGACGTTTTGGTAAGATAGTTAAGTATCGTCACTTAAGGACGTTTTGGTCTGATATTTTCTTTTCTGCTGTTTATTTTGGTAGACAATTAAGTATCGTCACTTAAAGACATTCTTTTGGTCTGATATTTTCTTTTCTGCTGAAAATTTTGGTAGGCAGTTAAGTATCGTCACTTAAAGACATTCTTTTGGTCTGATATTTTCTTTTCTGCTGTTAATTTTGGTAGACAGTTAAGTATCGTCACTTAAAGACATTCTTTTGGTCTGATATTTTCTTTTCTGCTGTTTATTTTGGTAGACAGTTAAGTATCGTCACTTAAAGACATTCTTTTGGTCTGATATTTTCTTTTCTGCTGTTAATTTTGGTAGGCAGTTAAGTATCGTCACTTAAAGACATTCTTTTGGTCTGATATTTTCTTTTCTGCTGTTATTCTGCTGTCTTTTCTGCTCTTGCGGAACCGACAGAAAAAAGTAAAATTTTCATAGATTAAAAACAAAAGAAACCTGGAATCCATGAATGATTGTAGCTCGATAGCGCGGCTTGTTTCATTCCAAGCTAATCGGTGTAGTGTTTGAACGCACCATATGCCATATGGAAATTTGATTACAGCTGAAAACAGTATTCTGTATCTGTAATAGTCATAGTAAGAGGGATTTCCACAAAACGTCAAATAGATTCTTGCCTGTTTAGAATACAAACACCAAAAGGAAAGGATTGTTTGTTTAACGACACCCCAGCATATCGTTTATTCAGCGGCTATTAGGTGTCAGATATATGGCGTTTTGCGACTCATGGTCTTTAGAGGAAACATGGCATCTTTTATGTGCGCTTTCTCACAGATTTGGATAGCTCAAACTACGGCCTTTGATAAACCAGTTGTAGACCACTGATCGGTGCAAGTAACATCTACCCACTGAACCTTGCTGAATCTCAGGGTTAGAGACGGGACTGATATTTAAAAATCCCATGCTTCGACTGAGATTTGATCCCAGTACCTACCAGGCGTGAGACCAACAGCTTAACTACAGCGTCACCATCCAATACAATTCATTCACAATGCATGAAAATAGGGCATCGTTTAACACTATTATAAACTAAAACTATTTATAACTTGACACAGGTAATTTTAAATCACAACTATATATATATATATATATATATGTATATGTATATATTCCACAGTGTTTAGAGATATTATCATCAAAATTAAATGATTATGTAACCTCATAAACGAAACAGTTATCGTGTTTTTAAATCGTATCTGATTACAAAGCAGAGTCTATGAGATATGCAGTGAAACTCGTAAGATATATATAAAAATATTGCTGACGGTTTGGGCTTGTTTTCATGCGCATATAAACAAAACCGAATAAGTATTAAAGGTAAAATTATAAAACAAAATATGTTAGTCTCTAAGGACCGATTTCTTATCGACAGTTCGACCTCGATTCTTAGTTCAAACTTTGTCCACACGTGCTACAAGAATGGGTTGAACTGTAGATCGCGGCTATAAAACCGTCTACGAGAAAATGGGCCTAAATTTCTAAATACGTCAATAACTCTTAAATGACTGAACTCTAAATGTTTCAAGAGCTAATTAATGTGTATCTGTTTAACTGAACAACTCACTGCAAGTTTATCTTGAGAAAAATAGGTGGTCAGGTATTAGTGCAGATAATAACGAATGGTTTAGTCTGTATCTAATTTAGTTCACATGTTCCAGAGAGATTGCTCATCTTGTCTTAAAGCACCTGCGCCCTTTCTTCATTGGTTAGATAGCCTTAACATTGATTAAGGCAAAATGTCAAAGTCGCTATTTAATTATTAAAAACTTAAAACTACAAATTATATTTCTAAAAACCTTAATTATCTTAATTTCTTAAATATATATTTAAAAGAATAATCAATGATTAGTTGAACAGAAATTACACATGCTCAAACAAACACGCATATTTCGTACACTGCTCAAGTACTGTAAAATCAAATAAAATTTCTAACAATGTAAATGCATCCTGTGTCATCTAAGGAGCTTAACAATAAATTACTCATTATGATTTGCATATTTTAACACATAAACTATCCATGTTTTCATATTATCGTGAAATGTGATTATAATTGTATATATATATATATACATGTATTCTTCCTGTAAACCTTGTCTCACGCACACACACACACACACACACACACACACACACACACACACACACACACACACACACACACACACACACA
>JAULBS010139903.1:0-12791 GCA_032355785.1 Symmetromphalus regularis | reverse complement strand
GTGTTATCAGCTGTTGACAGTTCAGCTAGAACTGCTTGGATTAATTGTAAACAAAAATCCTTGGCCAGCTCTGGCAAAAGAGATTTTACACAGAGACCAACAAGTGTCTTTAAACAAAACAAACAAACATATCAAATTATGAAGTGATTAAAAATCTGGAGACAGTATTTCAAAATCTGGGATATATGAAAGACCCTTCACCCCTATTGTTAAGCAGCATTAATTATGCAGAGAATTTATTTAACATACAGTGGTTATGTCAACATCTTTTATATATTATTATTTTTTAAACATGTATACACATAATATATATGACGCTGTTTTCTGACATGTTTTTAGATTTATTTTGACTGAATAAAGTTTCCATAAGTTATGTAATTTTTAATTTGAGAATGTAATGGTATTAATTGGCAGTTCACATATATTGAAAGTTTCATAACAGTCACGAGAAAAGGACAATGATGCACATGAAAAGCAGTGCCCTCCCAAAAAGACCAGAAACATGTTGTTCTTTTTTGGCCTTATTAATAATAACTTAGTTCTCCCTCTCAAAGATGTGGGCATAGTCACCATATTCAGTAAAGCTGAAATTATCATTAGTGGTAACTAGCAACAAAGCTTATAGTTCTAGCACTTTTGCCTGTCACACCTTATTGAAAATCAGAAAATAACCCCTCCGAACAATGTACAAAAGAACACAATGGATGAAACCAAAATCTATATACATGTGATCTCCTTTCATAAAACATATATACACTAAACTCTCTCCAGTGATAACAATGGAATTCACAATGACATGGATAATAATAATAATAATGTGGATCATGATCAATATTAACAACTCACAGGATCAAATCTAGGTGATCCATTATAAGGGGGCACACTGCATGCCAGGCAATTATTGAAGATCTTGGAAGAAACTGGTAACCACATTTTTTTTTCAGTTTTGAGATTTTAAGTTGAGGCTGCCTGGTAAACATATTCATAAAAAAGAAGTACGATGGAACAATATTTACTGAAATGACACATTTATTTTCATTCTAAAACAAAATGTACCAATGATATACCGTATATTCTCAAATTAATAGGTTGTTGTGTTGATTGGTTTAGATCAAAGGTGTCTGGCGTTGACAGGATGCTAGGGATGTGCTCTACATGTTTGTGCAATGTGTTTGAACTATGGATGTTAATGGAGACTGATTTTTCTACAATTTGACCTCTATTAAACATCCCCCATTCACAAAACGAAATGCACCAGGGAGTGTTAAATAAGGAATATATGGTAATTTTTCTAAAATATAACCATAATAAAATTACATTTTACACTAAACATACTAACCAAATAATGTATAAGCAATTACCATAATAGATATGGGTTACTGGGTTCTAGTACTGAAAAAAATTTACACAATTCAGAATTTATTTCACTGAAATTCTTTACATTTCCAGTATGAAAGGCATCATGAATACAGTATTTTTTCAATAAATGCTGTGTATGTTACTGAGTATAAACTATAATGGTACAAAACTTCAAATTTGACAAAAATGTGGTCACCAGGTTCTTGGATGCAGCCTTCCATTTACAATGAAAAACCAAATATGATGATTGCCTGTAGGCACGTGCCCTCAGTTCTACTCTGGATCTGCCTGACTGATCCCTTGTTTATAAAATGAGTTAAGCAGAGACAACTTTTTCTAAACCATATAATGCACCAAATTATTTACAAAACAGAAAAACAAAAACCCACTTTTTTTCCAAACTAAAACCACTTATTTATGCTTTTCTTTTAGAAAACCATAATTTAGTTTAGTCTGGAAATGACTGATTTTGCCAATACATGTGTGCTGTGTCCTAAAATAGACTATAAGACAATAATATAGCAAAAACTGCCAAACATTTAACATATCTTCATAAACATACCAAAATTTTTTAAAAGGCAAACATATGTTAAAGATATAAAGATATAAAAATGTTTTCAAATAAAAACATTCTCTCGTATCAGCTACTTTATTATTCTAGGTAAAACAAACTAACATTTATATTTAATACTTTTTAAATAAATGCTTTACCTGATTTTCTTATCAACTAAAACATATTTAACATGTTTGATTTAACACATTTAATTATAAACATACATGCTTTTGTCTAACTAAAACATGTTTAATTAATGTTTAACATGTTATAAATACATGTACAACATATTATAAACATGTGTATAACACATCATATGTTTTATATAATTATATCCATTATCATATCAGGACCCTATAATTAAATGGTTTTATCTTGTATATATACACACAACATGTATAAAATCTTTTAAGTTAGAACCTTGTAGTTCTAAGGGGTCATGATATGTGTTAGACGTGTTAAACATATGTTCGCCTATTTATAAGTTAAACATATGAGCCTATTTTTTCGGTATATATAATGTAACTGTTATAATTGTTATAAAATAATGGATTATGTCTGATATGTGCCTTTGAAAATGTGTATCATAAAATGATGATGGACAGAAAAATGCAGCAGCACCAATAAATATTATATATAAGGTAAGACATCTTCAATTTGGATTATTTTGAAAATTAATAACTAATTGAATTCACACATATAAACTGTTCTAGAATCTAAAAATGAGAGAGAAAAACACACCCTTAAATGTATATTCAATATATTTCAGGGTAGTGTAAGAGATATTTCCAAATGTTCATTTTGTGCAATATTTGGTAAAACTGGTGCGTAATTGATACGGTCATGATTTTTAATACAATTATTATTTTTAATGATACCACTAGAGCACATTAATTTATTAACCATCAGTTTGTGAATGTCAGACATTTGATGATTATGCCAAGGAAACCTGCTACATTTTTCCATTACCAGCAGAGGATCTTTTACATTCACTGTCCCACAGACAGGTTAACCCATATGATTGGTCCTACAATATATCAGTTGTGGAGCACTGGTAGGGACAGGAAAAAACTATCACCAAATGAGTCCACTGAGAGTGGTACTGTCAAAGCTGCAGCATAATTATTTTTTTTAAAGACACCACTAGAGCATAATCATTTCTTAATCATCAGCTATTGGATGTCAAACATTTGGTTATTTTGACATCTAGTCAAGTGTGAGCCAGCCTCAAACAGGTTTTGAACTAATGTCATCAGCTTGAGAGTCCGACATTCTACTGCTGGACCAATGAGGCTCACATAAACTGCAGCATAATAATTTTAGAGAAGTGACCAAATATTATACTTTAGACGAGATAAAAATACTTGTTGAAAGATCTTTTATTTTTACATGCACATGAAATGTTTATTAACACCAGATAACGTAATGTTCTAACATGTTTGCATTTGCAATATATTTATTAAAAAGAGGGGGGGGGGGGGGGGTTGAATTGGAAATTTAATTTTGGATTCATTTCCTGTGTTAACCATATTAATTGCAAATGAAAAATAATAACAAATAGGAGAATGAACTATCACACCTGTATTTTATACAAATCATAGACAAATAATAAGTAATTTCCAAATGCCTACATCGGCATAACAGGAATTCCATGCAGCCTCAGATACAATAAAAACATTTATTTTACCAAATATCCACAGAATAAAATGAGCAAAAATATACAAATGACTGAAAACATTTCATGATTTCTTATATACAGTGTCGCATGAATACATTTATCTGGTTGCCTACTGGTGTATGCTAAAACCTAATAATTTTAATATCATAGTCAAAAAATAAATAGGGTAGTCTAAAATATAAGCTGGTAGCCCCAGGGTTTCAGACAAACTATTTATGCAACCTTAGTTGTTTAAATATGGCATGTTCAGGAGGGTAGGCACTTACAAACTATTTGACTGGTTATGGCCATCTTCTATCACATTATAAGTATTTAAAGTCATGCATAAAAACCAGTCTTGCGAGCTCCTGAACATGCCAACTACCTCTAGGAAGGGAGGTAAATATTCAGAGATAATCAGCAACAAAAGTTATCCATTGCTGTTCTGCAAATGACTCTTAGTTGAAAAATTAAGTCATATATTGAGATGAATATCAAATAACAAGCTATTTATAACACTAAACGTAATTCTAAAAATCAGTTATAAGTAGCTAAAAAAAATTATACAGAAATTAAATGAAAAAGGCCCATGTTGTAAAATGGAAATGTACAATATATCTTCTTACAAAGGTTGTTCGTTTTTGTATGTAGTTACATCAGATAGATAAATCACATTTTAAAATATCTTCACTTCTATCACAGATACCCTGTTAGAATTACAAAATATATCTTAACACAAAATTACATACTGAAGTAAAGAAAAAGGATTTCATGGTCTTGTAAAGCTAGGCATGGTATTAACAAAACATTTTTGGTCGAAGAGGCAGAGCTCTTGCAGGGGTCCAAGAAAATCCCCCTGAAGCTACTGAATTTACAGTATCTTAGAGGCATTCTGAAGCTTCCATTGGCAGCTTTTATAGTAAAATCTTGAGAGAAAAAAAATCCTTGCTTTTAACTGTAATATTAATTTTTGCTGTTAAGTTTTGTGCAGAACAATGTCGCCCCTCATGATGAGAATTAGAATAGCTTTTTACACTGCTGGCTACTGACCACACCATTCCTATTTCTCTCCCTTAGCCTGATGTATTAACACCACACACACACACAGAATCTAACAAGCAAACATTTGTTTTTTACAGGAAATCTATAATTTCACAGAGTACAATGCCTGAAAACACTACATATGTGTATGTATGTATGTGTGTGTGTGTGTGTGTCTGTCTGTGTGTGTATATGTGTGTATATATATGTATATACGTGTATGTATATGTGTGTGTGTATATATATATGTGTGTGTGTGTGCATATATATATGTACGTATGTGTGTGAGTGTGTGTGTGTGTCAGTGCATGATGTGTGTGTCTATAATGCCTCATGGTATTTAGAGAAAATCTGCCACCATATTAGCAGCAAGGATCTTTTATATGCACTTTCCCACAGACAGGACAGCACATATCATGGCCTTTGATAAAGCAGTCGTGGTCCACTAGTCGGTGAGGGTGGTGTACACCTACCTAATTCCAATGCCTCAAATGTGTTTTGATCCCAGTACCCACTGGCCTCGAGTCCTACAGTTTAGCCACTGTGCCACTGGGGCTGGTATACCACCTATGGTCATTGATTCCATCCATTTATTTCTTACCTTCTGTATATAGAGTCAAAACCATCAATTTAAATTTGAAAATCGAATCACTTTTTCAGCAGTTTATACAGTTTTGCCAGAGTTTAATCCAGGCAGTGTCAGATGCCCTCACCGCCACACAGCCCCCTGGCTCATTTAAAATTAAATTTGCTTAATCAGGCATTCAATAGTAATAACATGCCATCCTACAGGGAATTCAAGTATCTAAGTTAAGAGCTTGATTTAAAATTTTACCCCTTTTGGAGAATAATGATTTTCACTAAACACAAGTCCTTGGATTGAAAGTTACAATTTTATTAGAAAAAAAAGTCATTCTTTCCATTATCATCAATTTTATTTATTAATTTTCCTATGTGACCAAGTGTATATCGCTTTTCTCCAATTCAAATTATTTGAATTTAATCCTTGGGTTTAAAAACTGAAATAAGATCTGTATTTTTTAGACCAAGAACAAAAGGTCCAAATCGGCTTAAATGCTAGAATTCACAAAAGTGGTATTTTCTGGATCTACCCCAAATCATTAAAAACAAAATCACCTCAAGACCGTTACATTAATGATGTCAACAGTAAATTACATGCAACATCAATAGACATAAATATGTGACACCAAGATACATAGATGTATGACATCAACAAATATATAACATCAACTCGCAACCTTAGAATGACGGGGTTCTAAATAACATTTTGAGAAAATCACGTTTGAAGTTTGGCTACCTTGACTTTAATCTACTGATGCTGATGCAGCTAGTCCAGATAATTAAAACCTTTCATGATTGAAAGCTGTTTAAAACAGATATGTTATTTAAGCTAATTACCCATCATTAACTGTGTTAATTAGTGAAATATAACAAATAAAACCCTGATAGACCAAATTAAATGTAAATTAAAATGCGATTGGTTCCCTAACTTTGAAAGCTGAATACCCATAGGCTGAAAGTTGCAGTTAGAACCATGTTATTCTCAGTCAAACTAAACTCGGCAAATTGGAACTGTAATTCTGATGTGACAGCTGAGTGAATGAAGATTTTTACATGCAAACTAGTTCAACAGATAGAACTTTGTGACACTGAGTTCACACAACACAACTCCGTTAGGACTGAAATGTGTGTTAGAACCCTGTAATTCTAACGTCGAGATTTGTTACATACTAATAAGCTGAATATAATTGAATGGTCAGTTGCTCACTTACTCTACAATCAATCACTTTAAAAAGAATGCAACATGCAGTGTTTTGTCCAAAAACGTTAGTTAACTGTTGTGTGTGCACCTTCCCTATGTTGGACAGTGGTTCAAAACACTTGATTAAGTGCTAGAATAACAGCATGTTTGATATCCAAGAGCCGATGATTAATAAATCAATGTGCTGTAGTGGTGTCATTAAACAAAAACAAACCTCCCCACTTTCAACTAGTCTTGAATAAAGAAAGGAAAGAACAGTTTAATGATACCACAGCAAAAAATTGTTTTTTTATCAGTTGCTATTAGGTGTTGGACATTGGTATTTTTGCAATTTATTGGAAACCCAGTACTTCCACACAGGCTACCGTTTTCAATTAACAAGATATCTTTTATATGCACTTTCTCACAGACAGGACAGCACATACCACAGCCTTTGTTAATGAGTCGCTGTCGATCAGCTACACTCATACGATGAACACTATGCCATGATATAGTTCTCTAGTAACTCTAATAATTTATCTTTATAAATAAAAAGAACTCATCCATTTAAAGTTTGTGATTATTATTCAGAAGTATAAAATATTTAAGTATTTAAAGCCCAGAAGCGATTATTCAAAATAACAACATGTTTGACAATTTGGTGACACTGACAAGTGAATCGTAATCAGTTCAATCTATTTTCACCTTAAAGATTGAATAGTCCAATTCTGCTATTATGTTTCCTGTTTCCGTTTTGTCAATAATAAAAACAATTTATGATTGTAAAATGAATTCTTTCATGGGTTTGTTTATGGCCTAAAGTAATCGCTAAATACGTCCGGTCTAATTTCCCACCGACCTTGCAAATTTGCATATACCGTTAAATTTGCATACCATTATTATACGAGTTGATAAACAAAATGATCAAATGGGTTTATGACATGGATATCATAGGGAAGTTTTAGGATAAATATAATTATGTAAAATATATTTACAAAATGCAATGTTGAACTTGGCAACGTAGCCTAATTCTCTGTCGTGGTGTTATTGTATTAATTGTTTTATTGATGAAACTAATTTCGTCACTGTCAAGTGACTTCTTTCGCGTTCTTGTGTTACGGATTCGTTAACAAATTACTAATCGCTATTCACTTGCAAGATAAATTCACTGTAGAAGCATCTCGCGGGGTATATGGCTTTTTATTCACCCTCTGTGTTTTCTTCAGCTCGGGGTAAAAGAACACACGCAGGGTTCATAAAAAGCCATATATCCTTCGTGATGCTTCTACAACGAATAATATACAACAATAACGGAGGACCAAGCAAGATAAAAAGTTAACTATTACACTACTATCAGAAACATACTAAACACACAACCCAGTGGAAGCAATTATTGATACATTTAAAGTATGTCATAACATTAAAATAAAATAATAATAATATTCAGAGCGTCACTTTGAAGATTTTTTAAAAAGAAATATATGTGAACGTAAATGTTGCGATAGTAGACCAACGTTTCAGTTGGTAATAATCGTGCGTTTCCAAACAGGTGGTAAACACATTTTGAAATAAATACTGCAATAAATATACATTTTTTGTTTAAAATGTTAAAGTAAATTATTTTATTTTATCTTTACGTCTAACGCGTTAGAACAGTAATGACGTTCATACCCAACTCTCGTTTCTTTTAATGGCGTCATAACTTAATGATGGACGAAAATACGATTATTAACAGTATATCTCTCGGTTTATTGAACATAACCAGGAGCGGTTCATGAATACTGGAACGGGGGGTCAAAATATATATTAAAGATATTTAATATTGGCGGAGGTGGTATAATACATTTTAAAGATGTTTAATATTGGTCGAGGGTCAAATATATTTTATGGTTTTTAATATTGGATGGGTGTTGAAATTGTAAGGTGAAATTTGGTTTTTATTTCTATAAACCTTGTTTTGATGTTGCTGTATATGAAAATGTTAAATATTGGTGAGTGGGATCCAACTATTTTCACATGCATATGCATATATGTTGATGGTCAGTGTGATGGTTAGCTGTAATGTAAATGACCATATGATTGACCAATAGCCGATGATAAGATGAAAATCAATGTGCTCTAGAGGCGTCATTACACAGACTTTACTTCTCTCTCTCTCTCTTTCTCTCTCTCTCTCTCTCTCTCTCTCTAATAAATCAATAGGTATATTAGGACATCTACGTATTATAGTAAATTTTAATGTCATTGCAATTAAAACGACAGCTCTTTGCTCTAAATCACACATTTCTACAAAATCTAAATTCTACTTTAAAAATAGTAAATTATCATAGTTGTACTATCATAGTTGTCGATGGGTATAGGAATACTTCAGGAGCAAAGTTATAACAATAAATGTACGAACCATCCCTTGTAATTGAACTACTTACCATGACTATTAATTTAAGAAATAATTAGATTAGAAAGGTTAATAGTCCCGCTATTATTAACTGGAATCACGCATAGCATCTGTGGCTCATCCTGAGTAGACTTATAAGTCACAAAACATTGTTAGCAAACTATCATAAAACATACATAACACATAGTATTTTGATTATGTAATATGTACAGATAAAACATGATGCTGACATCTAAATAAAAGTTTTGTTTTGGTTTGTTTAACGACACCACTAGAGCACACTGATTTATTAATGACCGGCTATTGAATGTCAAACATTTGGTTATTTTGACACATGATCAAGTGTTAGCCAGCCTACAACGGGTTTTGAACCCACTGTCTTCAGTTTACGAGTCAAATCTTCTACGAATGGACCACAAATGATCACTGAAATGTGTTTTGGTTAACAGAATGTCTAATCGCCAGGCATACCAGCATGAATTCAATTTCACTCGTCCACAGCAATTCACACTTGTATGGGTCAAACACATACGTATGAGGACATGTGTACAATGGTTTATTTCGCTCAGGCCGTATTCCACGACGTATGAGGACACGTGTACAATGGTTTATTTCGCTCAGGCCGTATTCTACGACGTATGAGGACACGTGTACAATGGTTTATTTCCCTCAGGCCGTATTCTACGACGTATGAGGACACGTGTACAATGGTTTATTTCCCTCAGGCCGTATTCCACGACGTATGAGGACACGTGTACAATGGTTTATTTCGTTCAGGTCGTATTCTACGACGTATGAGGACACGTGTACAATGGTAGAACATGGTTAATGGTATATGTGTTGTGTGTTAATTATATCCTTGATTCTGTAACTGGTGTGTTGTTATACAGGTATAGAAGGAAATTTGAAACTCGTTAAGTTGGGCGCATCAGTAAATTTGTGGGTATGGTAAGAAATATATAATTATAAACGTTTATTACGATAAACGCGTATCACTATCGGTAAAGATTTTTCTCAGGGAGGTCCGGGAGACCGGTATTCTGTAAGATCATATAGGATCAGGTCGTGATTCCTGGGGGGATGGGGTGACATATCCCCCATTTTTTTTACAGAGGGTTGCCTATATAAATATCTCCCCACTTTTTGCTTCGAACAATTTAAACTAAAATGCCAAAATAATATTCTTATCCATTATTTCTCTTTATGATATCAATGTAACACTTAGCCATTTGGTCCTAGCTCAAATATACCTATGTACACGGGGGTGGGTGGTGTGCGTGTGTGTATTATTGTTTGAAGGTTTCAGCTGGAAATGCATTTAAAAAACCTTACATTTAAAAAAGAAAATTAGGGGGAAGGGCTTGCCACAATCCTCTGGCTCCGTCCCCCCCCTCTATTCCAGGAAGCGATTGCTTGCATGATAGAACTCTGTTTACTGAAAACCAGTCCAATGGTCTCCACAACTATTTATTTAATTTGTTTCTAGTACACAGAGGATCTCGCTGGATCGGTATAGGTCTCTATAGATACAGGGAATCCTTTTGATCCTTTATTTTCACACCACAAATTTTATGCGTTGACTGTAAATGTGTATTATTATAAACACATATTAATTACTACTAACTTACTGTACTAAAAAAATGATGACATAAGAGACCATCCGTGCCTTAGATTACTGCAAAGAACATGGCGATGTTGTATTTTATGATATATGAGAAAAGCTATTGATATAAATTTAAATAGCAATAATAGTTCTTATTTCTTATATATGACAAACAGCATTGTAACAATGAATTGTGTGACAAAAGGAACACTATTTCTATAAAATGAATTGGCAATTTCTTTTCTCTAAATATACAACAAAGACGATGACAAGAATAAGTTATGATACTGAAGGAATGCAACTGTGTACCCGACAGTGACAATAATGAAAGTTATCTCCTGAAGAAAATCTTGACAAGAATACGTTATGATACAGAAGGAATGTAACTGTGTACTCAACAGTGACAATAATGAAAGTTATCTCCTGTATATATATGATAACGTCATGAATATATTGTAAAAAATATAAGAAAGCTGCTGGTATAAAACTAAATTAAACTAATGAAATGTCTTACCTCGAGGTACACGGCAAACGGCATGACTACGATGGCCACCATGATGTCTGCAACAGCCAGGGAACAGATGAAATAGTTAGTAGCGGTCTTGAGACTTCGTTCCTTGACAACACTTAGCACCACAAGAGTATTTCCAAACACCGTGAACAAGGGGAAAATTATCAACGCAATCGCCCAGTATCTGTTCTCGTATTCAGTCCCAGCTTCAGCACTTGCTGACACATTGAACTCACACAGTGAATCATTCACCTCACACGGAGCCGAGTCCCATGGATAGGAAACGCCCATAGAAAACTGTTCGAAAAAATCCACCGTTGTCATCAATGATTCTGGAGTCGTTACATCCCTATCCGGGGCATGGTGGACTGAGTAATTGTGTGGAGCCCCTATCATAGTCTGGTTTTTAGCATCCAGACCGCTGGGAAAGGTTGTCGGGACCCATCTAGGGCTTGAGGGGTATTTAGAAGTCTCTGCGTCGTGTCGGGATCCGCCGATAAACGTGCCCTTCCCGCTACTTCTAAAATTGGCAGACGAGCCAAGTCTGGTGAGAAGTTTTTCAGCCATCAAAAGTACAGAGATGAAGTTATTTCATTGAAGGGAATCATATTTTGAAAGACGTTATTGGTTTTCGTCCAAAGAGTCGCGGTTTCACTTCAAACACATTTTAAACAGTATTTCCTAAAGAATCACTCACTTTATATCTTGTTTGAGTTTTCAAGTCACTCTTTTAGATAATTTTCAGATATACTGTAACATTTTAAAACAAATGCATTATTTTGTGTTTAAAACATCTAGACCGACTTTAAAAATAGATGAAAAGATTTAAAAAAAAATATATATATATGTTTTGAAACAAATATAACATCCTGTTAAATAAATTGAGTATAATTTAAACAAATATATTATACTTTGTTAAACAAACCCAGGAGCATTTTAAAACAAATGCTTTAAAAAGATTTTATAAATAATCGAAAATATCTTCATAAATTAATTCAGCAACATTTTAAAACAATCTTATTTTAACAGTTAAATCCGATATGAAAAGCTGTTGTTGTTCTTCTTTCTGGTCACAATCTGCAAACAAACTCCGCCTCATTCTAGTCGTTGGTATAAGACCACGCCATTGTAAGAATCCAACGAAACTCTATCCAGTTCCTTTATACGACGAACCGGCTCCACGAACACACTAACAACAACATGACTCGGCTTCATTATCGTAATCCAGTTCCTAGTAGATCACAGCGTCACGTCTGACTGGTCAATAGTAGGAAATTGTTTCACGTAATCTATACACAGAGTCGATGAAGTTAACAAACGACAACTGGAGGATTTCTAAAAAAGAAAAGAAAAGAAACTGATAAACGTTTAACAGCCAGAATCACGGTCACATTAAGGACTAATTATTAGTGAGCAGTTTTAATGTTGGGGATACACTTAAAACTAGGTGGACATTCGAAGAGGTGGACAGTCGAAGAGGTGGACAGTGGATGGAGTTAGGAAATGATAACTGGCAGATTAAAAAAAAAACATTTGACAGCTAATACCACGATTACATTAATAACTCGCTAATTATTAGTGATCAATCTTAATATTGGGAATACACTTAAAACTAGGTGCACAGTCGATGAGCTAGAAAAAGATAACTGTATTTCTCAGGCAAAATGCTATCACTTTATACACGTTTAACAAACATGACATCACGTTATACACGTTTAACAAATATGACATCACGTTATACACGTTTAACAAATATGACATCACGTTATACACGTTTAACAAACATGACATCACGTTATACATGTTTAACAAACATGACATCACGTTATACATGTTTAACAAACATGACATCACGTTATACACGTTTAACAAATATGACATCACGTTATACACGTTTAACAAATATGACA
>JAULBS010139892.1:0-12791 GCA_032355785.1 Symmetromphalus regularis | reverse complement strand
ATCGGCTCCAACCCAGAGTGAGTGCTCCGCAAGGCTCAGTGGGTAGGTGTATACCACTTAAACCGACCAGTGTTCCATAACTGGTTTATTAAAGGTCCTGGTATGTGCTATCCTATCTGTGGGATAGTGAATATAAAAGACCCCTTGCTGCTTATCGATTAGAGTAGCCGTTTTATTGTGGCGGCAGCGGGTTTCGTCTCTCCTATTACCACTAACCTCTGTCCCTGACAGACAGAACAGGAAGCTTAGCAGTGTGCCCAGGACAGCGTGCTTGAACCTTAATTGGTTATAAGCACGAAAATAAATACAACCAACCAACCTGTTGATAAAGAATCAGTTCCTAACATACATTATTCTATGTGATGTATTAACCCTTAACTGTGCCACTAGGTTTTTAGGTATTTTGAGCCCCTCCTCCGGTACTTTAAACGCATACTCCAACGGACCCTTGACCTAATTAATTTCCAAACAAAGAATTAATTTTAAAATATAAACATTTGATTTGTCCATAGAAATACTTAGATAACCACCGCATCTCGCTTACTATCAATGTTTTAAAAATAATAATGAATTATGCTGACGGACAAATAAATCGAAAAAAAAATAACGGGTGTTTTTCCGTTGAAGATGTGACGTATATATTTTGTGTCACGTGACGGGTATTCCCTCTTCAGACATTATTTTAAAACTTCTGAACATTTTTGTAGATGCAAAAAACATTTCGTACCCATTTATTTCGCCCCACAAGAAGTTCTATCTTGAAATTTGAAATGTTTAAATGTGAAAAACATCGATCGAATCGACATGGAATTCCCTATACCATGGTTCAATTAAAATATTTTGCGTGATATGAAAACGAGATCTAGTATAACAAATGCATGTAAGTTTCATTCGTATTAAATATTTAGAGCACAAACCCCCTTAAATTTGGTGGGACTATGCCTTTAATCTTACACCCCACTACAAGTTGACAACCTGACCCTGCAGGGCCTTTAGTCTTCAATCTAGTCAGCCGTATGGATAAAACATCACTGATTACATGCGCGGTTCCAGCAATTGTGAATGGGTGGGGGGCGTCACTTTGGAAGGCGAAGCCCGACCTTACGAGACCCTATACTTGAGCTTAGGGTTTTACAAGAAAAATGTTCATTGCCCGAAAATTAAGGCGGGTCGGGGGGGGGCGTGAGCCTGGTGCACCCACCTATGGAACCTATGGATTATTCTGATTTTAAAACCTCACTTGCTTTTCCACCAGATCTAACGTCTCTAAGGAACGTACCCGATTTTCATTACTCGCAAAGTCGCGTGACCGAGCAGCGTAAATATCGCAGTAAAGATCCGCCATTTTGGATTTAATCCCAGATGTACACGTAAAGTTTACAATCGCGTCGAGTCGGTCATTGTTACGCTACCTACGGAACTAATTTCGTTGAAATCTAATACGTGTTAATTACGCTATGTTCGTGTTTGATCGTTCCTAGAAAGGTGACATAAGTAATTTAGAGCTCATTAACTATTTCATGATTCCGTTTCAAGTAACGTCCATGATTTAAAATCCCAAGTTATTCGTAAGAAAAACTCATAAATATACTCTTCAAAAATGTTGGGGAACTCTAATAAGAATTTACAATTACCAAAATTGTAAGGTATGTTAGCTGCGGGGAATGGTTATAATAGTGAATTAATTGGGCAAACATTACAACTGGTAGTTCAGTATTACAGTAGGTTTTATGACCTCCAAAGATCTTGAAGGAATATTGGGGTCAGAAGTGAAATTTAAAAGTTAACTGGGTTTTTTTTTTTTTTTTTTATCAGTAGAGGGTGATACTGTTACAATATGTCAGACATTCATTTAGTTGACGAGGCATACTGTGTATGAGTCTCCCAATGGCTATTTAAAGGAATCTATTCCACTCCTCTGGCAACGCGTGACGAAGTTACGCTAACTTTGTCGGCGGTCTTTGACGTTGACGCACACGTCACCCTATCATGTCCCAGACGATAAAAATACATAAACGTTCTTTACTAAGATGTCTGTCATCAAAACCTATGTTCGCTCTAATAGTTAATATTAACAGTAATATTTCTGGTTCCCCTACATTTTTGGAGTAGCATATATTCGCGTGCTGTTAATATTGACATCGTAATCAAAGTAATAATTGTCTATGTACTATTGGATTATTCCTTGCAATCTGATATCAGAGAAAGATCAACATTTCTTCTCCTTTTGATTTCTTTTTTTCTTTTCTTTCTTTCTTCTTCTTCTTCTTCTTCTTCTGCGTCTCATTTTGGATTGATTAAATGTTGGTTTAACGATCGCAAGCACAAAAATAAACAGGCCGTATTTATATCTGATAAACCGTCCAAACTCCATCACAATGATACTAAAACATTAAGACGCCATGTGTCTGATTTGTAGTATTTTCTGACTAGCGGTCGTTAAAGGAAACCCTCTACCGCCACATAAGCTACTCTTTTCGATAAGAAGCAAGGGATAAATAAATATTACAACTACCACAACCACCACCACTACATACTATTACTTTAACTACTACTACTACTACTACTACTACTACTACTACTACTACTACTACTACTACTACTACTACTACTACTAATAAAAACAGTTATTTAAAACGCAAAATTTAGGGCCACTAGATCCGCCTCTGTAAGGCATGGGCATAATTTATATTTTTCCTGAACAAACATTCCTCAAATATGACCTAGAATATTATAGCCCTAATGAAACACATACTATGCCTTATAGTCTTATTAAATATCAGGAACGACTCTCCTTTTACATATGCTCCCATAATTCACTAGCAAGGTGTTAGCTGCAGTTAATCTAATGCGTGTGTGTGTGTGTGTGTGTGTGTGTGTGTGTGTGTGTGTGTGTGTGTGTGTGTGTGTGTGTGTGTGTGTGTGTGTGAGAGTGTGTGTGAGAGAGTGTGTGTGTGAGAGTGTGTGTGTGTGTGTTTACAGTCAAACCTGGCCATCTATAATCAGCGGTCACCTGCCTTAAGCGGACACTTGTTTCCCTCCCAAATGATTTTTAATGTAAATGCACTCATAATAAGCGGTCACCTGTCTAACGCGGCCAGCTGTAATGTTCTGTAAAACTAACAACTCGTAATAAAAGTAAAATGCTTCGTTATTGAATCCTGGCTCTGTTACAACTAATCACAACATAAATATACAAGCTTACTGGTTAATAGGTCGGTGACACATAAACGATTGTTTTTTCCATTTAATCAACCATTTGTCATGTCCATCATGGAACATGGTGTCAACCATGTGACTGGAACTCTCCAGTGTTAAGGGGAACATAGATGTACTCAGCAAGAACATCTTTGATTTGTTAGTGTGATACTATGGTTTGAAATAATTATGGCACCTAATGTTCTTCCCTTAACACAGTATTTAGTCATTGATGGATACTGGCCATAATGGCGCAAATTAATGTTTAATGACGGATATAAGGCTGTTTACCGATTTAGCTTGCATACGAACACAATACAGTCTGTCCCTTTTTATTGTTGTTGTGCAACTGTGCCATAAGACTAAAAGTTCTAGATAATTGGTTCATTCATATTATTGCTTGACAGCTGTGTTTTACAAATTATTTGATTTCTGAAACCCGTCTGCGAGGTATAAATATATATTTTCATAACTTTCGTGATCTGTTCTCAAAACATCCACCATCTGTTCACAAAATCTATATTCCTAAAAATGTCATTATTTTGAGAAATTGTCAGATGTTTCTGTTGAATCTATCCCACTGCTTGCATCAAACAAAATGCAAAATGCGTAAGTAGAAAACGTGTCATCTATTCTTGATGAAAAGACATGATAAAATTAATTGCATTATAAATATTTTATCAATTCGTTTTCAGTGCTGTAGAGAAAAGTGAAATTTGAAATTAAATTCAGAATATACAAAACGTTTTTTAAACTGGTATTAAGTTCGCCTCATTAAGTATTCAAAATGAGCTATTTTTCAGTTATATCAGTTTTTATTTTGTTATATAGGACATACATAAGATAATTGACTAGGTGGTTTGCTTTCATTATCAAATTCCCATTCGACATTTTTTTTCATAACACTTGCTATAGAAAAAAAGTGAATTTTTACATTAAATTCAGCATATATACTAAATGGTATCTCTTAAATGGTGTTCGTTAGGTCTAAATAAATGTCAGAAATTGTTTTCTCGACCTTACAGACCTATAATTACACATATTACAAAGTTAATTTGATTTTAAAAAATAACAACTGTGGACTGATATTAGGTTTGCCTAACTAAATATTCAAACTGGTGGCTCTGGCGGCCATCAGAGCAATTTCTCTGTCATCAAAGTTCCTTTTATAAGATATGATATACCCATGATATTTTAATAAGTGATTTGCTTTCATCACCAAATTCTCACAGGACCTTTTCTCATGACACTTGCTATAGAAAAAAGTGAATTTTTACATTAAATTCAGCATATACTAAATGGTATCTCTTAACTGGTATTCGTTAGGACTAAATAAATATCAGAAATAGATTTCTCGACCCTACAAACCTATAATTACACATACTACAAAGTTAATAGGATTTTAAAAAATAACAATTGTGGACTGATCATTAAATATTCAAAATGGCGGCTCTGGTGGCTATCTTATCAATTTCTCAGAGTGCCATCAATTTTTTTTTTGTAAGATATGATACAAGATATTTAAATAGGTGGTTTGCTTTCATCACAACATTTCGACACTGGCTCCCTGACTATCATCTTGAATTCATGCGAATCGGGGTAATAAAAAAGGTGTGTGTGGGGGCAGCCTCTGCTTCTATCCATATCTTATGTTATTGTGTTCACAGTGAATATTTTTGATATTTTTATATATTTTGAAGGTTTTCAACATACCCTCGAAAACCACTAAACAATTTTTTATTTAAAAATTCCTTACCTTTCAGGTATACCAAAAGTACCATTTCATCAACTGTCCCTACCCCTAGGCATTTCACAACTCTAAAGCTTCATAATAGCATCATTTCAAGTCATTGAAAATCAACATTGTTTTGTCTAGGACAGAGGTTAGTAGATGAGAGGAAACCCGCTCCCGCCACAACTAATGTGGCTACTCATCATTAAGCAGAAAGGGGCATTTTCTATGCACTATTCCACGTATTTGATAAACTGGTTGGTTTACGTGGTATACGCTTATTTACTGAGCCTTGCAGAGATTAAAATCACCTGCCTCGACTGAGATTTGATTCCAGTAAAAACAAGCACCGAATCCGATAACTGAACCATTGTACTACTACTGGCACGGCGGAACCAGTGGGGCTGGGGTGGGGATTCTTAATCAAGCATAACCTCGTACATCCACTTGAAACATAAATATGTTAGCCGCCCCCCACCCAGACTAGTTCTGTTAGCATCCCGATTGTTGACTTGCTTCCGCCGTGCCTGTAATGGAGCCTGTTATTTGACGGTGATTTATGAGAGCTTGCCTTTACGAATACTGAAGCTTCTTTTCAACTCTGTATTTTGCAGAACTTTTATTTTGACAGTTTTATAGTTCAGATTTTGATTAACTTGATGAAAATATATCTTCAAGGTCAAATTAAGGTCATGCACTAGATATTTTATCAGCCATTCGTCATATTGTGAAATGGTATTTTACTGTCAAGGTTACACGAGAAAGCTTTTATAAAATTTGACTCACACTGATAATACACAAATTCAATGTTGGCTGAAACGATGTTTTATACAATACTGTTTTGTGAATAATTTCATCAGTCTGATATCAAAATGACATAAAAACTACAAATTATAGTACAACATGCCCTTTGATAGTTAATTACGAAATGAACAAAAGCAGAGGTTGTTTCTTTATTTAGCATATAATACACATTATTTTTCATTGGTGTAC
The DNA here is from genome assembly GCA_032355785.1 of Symmetromphalus regularis. Lineage (NCBI taxonomy): Eukaryota > Metazoa > Mollusca > Gastropoda > Neomphalida > Neomphalidae > Symmetromphalus > Symmetromphalus regularis. Next base: position 6,868 of record JAULBS010139892.1, on the reverse strand, counting down.
GTCTGACTTGCTCTGCTACCGCAGTGGTTAACCTGTCGGACTCACAGCTGGTGGGTACTAGTATCAAATCTCAGTCGAGGCAGGGAATTTTTAGTCTCATTACCAGCTTCAACCCAGAGTTAGTGCTCCGAAAGGCTCATTGGGTAGGTTATGCCACTTATCAATCAGTGGCCCAAAAGTGATTTATCAAATGCCGTAGTATGTGTTGTTCTGTCTGTGGGAAATTACATGTAAAAGATTTCTTGCTGCTAATCGGAAAGAGTAGTCTATGTTGTAGGCCTATATAAAAGATCCCTTGCTGCTAATCAGGTAGAGTAGCCTATAAGCCGGCATCGGGTTTCCTCTAAACACCATATGACTGATATCTAATAGCCACTGAATAAACAATGTGCTGGGGTATCGTGAAATAATCGTTTCCTTGGTGTACGTTTACTCAACAGTGGGCTCTATTATTGCATTTGCATTACCCGTCTTTCGTGCATTAACAGTACAGGGGTTGATTTTTACTGGGTGTTTAAAAATACACATAGAAAACAGAAATCGCAAGAGAAAGTTCTTGCTGCTTTTACCTAATCTTGACACTAAAAATACCACCTGCCAAAACGTACTGCTCTATAAAATTGTTTATACCGAGTCCTTTTGTATTTACCATATATATGTACAAAGATGAACGGCAGATCTGTTAAGTCTTACGGTTTTCAACAAAATATCATAATTTCACTTTAAGTCGCGAAATTACACGGTTTTTCAAAAATCTCACGTTTTGAAAAAACAAATCTAACGGTTTTTGTCTTGCGATAAAAATCCATTGTTCAAACAATTTCTGTTCTTGCTCAGTCGAGTTCTCGGCCAATTCAAACTATTGGAGAATTCAAATAGTGCAGCAGGGTCATTCCATGTCAAATCAACAGATTTTCTGACAATTTTCCACCACTCCGTCTTAGAATTGCACAAAAAAAAGAATATGTCAAAATATCCATTAAAAAACTGATATCCTGAAAATTGTAAGTTAATCGGATGAAGATCTTTAATATTGGAAGGGGTTAGTTATGCATCTGCATCATGAATTTTACATGCAATATCCAGATCAATTGTGGATATTATAAAAACTTTTCAAAAATTCATAAAATCCAAAGAAGGCCGAACACATCGCTGATATTTTTACTGGTTGATGACACATATATGAGGAATAAATCAGTGAAGATTCAAATCTGTGGGACCTCTATCCCTACAGATATGACCGTGTTTGTATGTGACACCAAATATTATTGATAAAATTTGTAGAAGTGGTATATGGTACCACAACTTCTTCCCAACACATCTTACACTTAATATGACTTAATGTTGTGCATGTGTCACATTGTCAGCACCTATGAATGATTAGATGTAAATATTTCTGTGCATATTGCTTGTTAGAATCAGTGCGAGATTCAGACCTGAGGTGGTGGGAGGTGGAAGGGGGGGGGGGCAGGGCACTTTAGGTTTCCTGTGCCCCTCAATAACAAAATTTAATTACATGTACTTGACAAATAAAAAAATGAATGAATAGAACTAATTTTATAATTATTACATGTTTTTATAAAGGAAGTCCCTAGTTTTTGGGACCCTCTGGCATGAGGGCCCGGGGCATTTGCCCCCTTGTATATCCGACCCAGGTGACAACATATTTATAATATAAAACCATAAATTAGTGAAGCGGTTTATTGGCCTTAAAAATAATAATAAAATAATAATTAAAAAAACTGAACTTTTTTCTTTTCTTTTCAGGACCAGGAAAGTCACGTTGACTGTGTCTCTGTTCACTTCAAAGTGAGACGAGGTGTTAAAGCTGTTAATTGTTAAAACTATCTGATATCCTGAATATATCGGTCCATAATTCACGAAGAGAAAGAAAACATTCTACAATTCTCATACATTCTTAATACCCAATTATTGGGCCAATACCATACCTTTCCAAAACTTCATACTGAAAAACATTTTCAAAAATACACCTGAAGACTGAAATTTCCATGAAATTGCCCGTAATGGAACAAAATGTGATCTATTCTAGATATTCCTCTATTAAAACAATTTAGCATCTTACATTTAGTATAATTCTTTTCATAAATTTAAATTAAAATCTTATTGATGTCAACAAATAAGAGTAAATTAAAGAGCAAAGAAAATAACCGAAAGGTAAAAATAATAAAACAATAGACTGGTATTTATTGTTTAATATATAATTAGTTTACAATCATATAATTGTGAAATATACACGTACAGATCAGCATTAGAAGAAGAAAAATAATAATAAAATTGCATTGCCAATAAAACTAATATTAAAAAATATCAGAAGATTAATGTTTGACCATTTAGAATATTAACAACAGGGATAGAAATTAACACTCGCCGAGGCTAGTAAATTCTTAATGACACTAGTCCCCCGAGCCAGTACATTTTTTTTTCTCCAGTCTTGTATTACGAATTTGTATTATTTTGAGACAGTAGCTGTCAGGGTGATAATTTGTCTATCAAACCTATATTATATACCACCTTTTAAATAAGTTCTCTAAAATAAAAAATATATAAAATAAGTAGTCTCAATACGATTTGTCTTCTCAACATGAACTACACTTTTCGCATTATGGATCAACCCAATCTTAAAATTAAAATGGGGGAGACTAGTGATTTTTCTTGGGGACGAGCAACTTTTTAATGTTACTAGTCCCTCAGGCGAGTGAAAATATTTTCTTAATTTCTACCCTTAACCTGCCATAATTAGTATACTGTGACTGTCCACTAGAACTAGTAACAAGACAAAATTCCATAATTAATTACAAGACCACTAACAGGTAACAAAGACTACAAGGACTACAATATTGACTACTAGAAGTTGTATACTGACCACCAAAACTGCTATATTGACCATTGCCATTAGTATAATTGTATTTTGACATGTTTTTAAAACAATGTTTTAATACACTTTTAGCATTATTTAGTATAATTTAAATATTGATTGACTGCTTTCTTTTTGACACAAATATAATTATATAATTGTATTATATAATTACACCTTTGTAAACTGTAAGAAGAAAATTAAAGCTGCAATCTCTCCTCCCCATCTAATAACATCTTTTACTAATGAAAAAAGTATTTAAGGGAAAGCTCAATTTATTCAGAAAACGTGTAAAGAAATGACTCTGTGGAATTAATTTGTCTTAGCAGTCAATATCTGGTCTTTGCTTATTGAACATCGATGGAAGCACGACATCTGGGCATACTGGAGATCAAACAACGGATTGTCTCCCTTTGAATCCTACGCCATTCTTCTTACAAGACCAGGCCAAGCTGTTGCAAAGTGAGGCAATGCTGATGTCTGTTGCGAACTCTTCGGCCCAAAACATCTCACAGATGTTCCATTGGAGACATGTCTGAAGATTTGGCTGGCACAGGCAGTGTTGTGATACCTTGCTGCCTCAGAAAGTCAACTGCTACCAGTGGCGTAACTTCCAATGAGGCAACTGCCTCACTACATTTTTTTGCAGAATAAAAATTAATGTGATTAATATTATTAAAGTTGATTAAAATACGAGAAATAAAAACCTTTGTCAAAGTTTGCCTCACTAGAAAAAATACCCAAGCTACGCCAATGTCAATGCGCTGTAGTGGTGTCGTTAAACAAACCAAAAAGAGTTAAAGGGTGGGTGGTAGTTTTTCTTTTTAGGATTTGGTAGAATTTTTAATAGTTGATTATTTAAATAATCTTCAAAACAATAAATGTGTTTTACGGTGTTATCTTGGAGAGTAAGATGTTTTAAAATAGTTTCCGGGATGAGTTAGGATAGGCATAGATCATAACATAGAGGTACATTATAGGTTGCAATGGCGTTGGAAACGCAGATGGAGTGGGGGGTGGGGCGGCTGGGGGATTCAGCGATTCTGATGTCCAGAAACGAGAGTAGCCATCCACCGTCCCCAGTATGAATTTCGTTGCAACGCCCCTGGGGTGTCCAATAATTTAACGTTTCAGTGATGAACTATTCAAACAAACACTTTTAAAATTGTTTGCTGTCAAGCGTTAATAAATAAATACAAAAATACATTAAAATTGTTTGCTATCAATTATTATAGTCCTCATACTGTTTTATGTCGTTATGAGGAGTGCCGACTCCGGTGGCGCTGTGATTAAACTGTCGGACTTAGGACTGGTAACTACTGGGATCAAATCTCAGTCGAGGCATGGACTTTTTAATCACGATGCCAGTTCCATCCCACAGTGAGGGCTCCGCAAGGCTCAGTGGGAAGGTGTACACCACTTGCACCGACCAGTTGTCCACAACTGGTTTATCAAAGGCCGTGATATGTGATTTCTAGTTTGTGGGAAAGTGCATATAAAAGATCCTTTGCTGCTACTCGGAAAGAGTAGCCTATGTGGCGGTTTCGAGATTGCTCTAAAAACATACATCGGACACCAAGGGCCATCGAGAATGGCTGATGCCACCCACGCTGGGTACAGCATAGGGCCCCATGGTGACGAGACTAAAATATCAATTTTATATTATTTTTACGGAACCATTGGCTTTCATAGACCCGGGTCAATTGTCCCTTCTGACACCCACCCCTACCCCCCTTCACGATGGGCCGGCTGATATCTAACAGCCGCTTAATAGTGCTGGTGTGTCGTTAACCAATGCTTTTCTTTCTTTAAGAGGACTGCCACTTTATATATTTTTAATTTAAAACCTATTTCCGAAGATATATATATTGCAATGAGTGCTATAACTTGTACAAATTACCAACCATATATATCCATGTTGTGCATAGCGCGATATCATTATACACAATATAGCTATTACTCACCTGCTGTTGCAGTCAAAGTGGTAGTCAAAAAGAAACATTACGAAATGTGTTGATACTAGAAACATTAATGTCTGGTTTATTACTAAAAAAACTAAACGTATAGTCCCACGGACCCTTGACCTAATTAATTTGATTTGTCCGTAGAAATACTTCATTCAACTACTTACATAACCACCGCATCTCACTTATTATTAATATTTTTTAAATAATAATGAATTATGCTCATGGACAAATAAATCGAAAAAAGAATGGGGTTTTTCCGTTTGAAGGTGTGACGTATATGTTTCGAGTCACGTGACGGGTATTCCCGTGTTAGCCGTTATTTTAAAATTTCTGAATATTTTTGTAGCTGCAAATACATTTCGTACTAATTTATTTTGTCCCACGAGGAGATCCGATCTAGAAATTTGAAATTTTTAAATGTGAAAAATATCGTTCGACTCCACCTGGAATTCCCTATACCATGGTTCAATTAAAATGTCTTGCGTAAAATGAAAACGAGATCTAGTATAACAATTGCATGTAAGTTTCATTCGTAATCAATATTTAGAGCACAAAGCCACTTAAATTCCGTGGGACTATGCCTTTAATGTTTTATATGTGTGGTGGTATTTGTGTGGTTTATTACTAAAATATGTTGAATTACAAGTCTTTAATATAGGTTTAAATTATTTTGAAAAATATACATTTTCGATATTGTAATAGGATGGAATGGTTTTCTGTAAGGTTCGGGGTTTGGGGGTGGGGGGGTAGTTGAAAATATGTAAATATTCCTCAAAATATTAAATATTTGATAATCATATAGGAAGGCATATTTTATTGTTTCTTGGTATTTGGTTAAAACAAAATGTTTTTCAGTGTCTAGTATACAACACAAATAAGTATGACAATGTTATGGAGATAGGTTTTAAGTTTTGGTATACAACGCAATACGTTTGACAATGTTATGGGGGTAAGGTTTTAAAATGTTTCTTTATATATCAGATTTAAATAACAAAATTTATTATTATGTCAAAAATACATTAAACACGATTTACATAAAAGGACAGAAGAATACTAAATTTTGGTGTTTTTTTTCCATACAGTATCTATTCACTACTAAAACAAATGAAAATTTTATTTATTTATTTATTTTATTATTATTATTATTTGTTTTAAAAATAATATAATGTTTCAGACGTTTAAATTTCGTCAATGCACAACTGGTTAAAATCTTTCCAAAACAGCATGACTTACCGCTCCTTGTTTTGCCGCGAGATGGCGCATATATGTGACCTCAGTGCACCAAAGGTATTTGAATCGGTAACCGAGAGTGAAATAACTGCACCAATTCATGTTTAATTTAAAAGTTGGCCACAATTTCGTTCATTATTGATTGGATAGGTGTTTTGCATTTAGAATGAATGCAAATTGCTTTCAAAAAAATAGAATTGTAGCGCCTGTCTTCACTCATATTATATAAAGTTTGTCACAACAGTGGTATACTGTTCAAAATAAGTAGGGGATAAAAATAAATAAGTAACGAATGAAATAAGTCTACACTATCATGGCCAGAAACAAGCATACAAGCGCGGATGCAGGATTTTTTTTTTTTTAAAGGGGTGGGGGGTGTTCAGATGGGATGGGTGAATAGGACTGGGGGGAAATGGTTAATTTTCACGTCCTTCCACTCGGAAAACATATGTAAATTTTTTTTTATAGTAAAAGGTGGGTCCGGGTCCCCTTCTCGATCCGCTACTGGTATAAACCTTCCCATCATCGGCCTCAGTGGTACAGTGGTTAAATTATCGGACTCATGGCTGGTTGGTACTGATATCGAATCTCAACTACGGCATGGGAATTTTAATCTCAGTATCGGCTCCAACACGTAACGAGTGCTCCGCAAGGCTCAGTGGATAGGAATATACTACTTACACTTGCCAGCATTCCACAACTGGTTGATCAAAGGTCGTAGTAAAAAAGTAAAGTTTGTTTTATTTAACGACGCCTCTAGAGCACATTGATTTTTAATCTTATCAGCGGCTATTGG
>JAULBS010139881.1:0-12792 GCA_032355785.1 Symmetromphalus regularis | reverse complement strand
GATGCCCTTATAACCGATCACTGATCTAATGTTTAACTATTTAACCAGATGTGCGGTTAACCGATCATTGATGCCCTTATAACCGATCACTGATCTAATGTTTAACTATTTAACCAGATGTGCGGTTAACCGATCATTGATGCCCTTATAACCGATCACTGATCTAATGTTTAACTATTTAACCAGATGTGCGGTTAACCGATCATTGATGCCCTATTAACCGATCACTGATCTAATGTTTAACTATTTAACCAGACATGCTGTTAACCAATCACTGATGATTTATTCAACCAGCCGATGATTGATGCACATTATGGCAGTCAGTAGATAGATGTCACTTATTATTGTCATGACCACACTCGCTAAAACGTGTATACTACAATTATAATTAATATACCAGAAACAGTGTAAAGATAATAAATATAACCATAAAAACACAATACACAGACAGTAAATACTGATACTTAATAACAAACTTTGTCTTAACGTGCTCCAGTCTGTATATCTGTATAAAACGGAAACAGTGTAATTGTAAAAAAAAATGACAGTATGAGCTCTGATTACAGACATACCGTTATGTCACGACGCCGGGTATTCGCGAAAGGTGGTTGCATCGTCTGCATGTGACAGGAACAGAAACTAACGCCCCTTCTCCATCCTAGGCGAGTAAAAATAAGATTTTTTTTTAAATCTTTAATTTCCAACTGTAGTTAGTATGAAACTGTTAAAAATAGACCACCTAGGTTATGAGTTTCCCAGAGAAAACTTGATAACAATGGATTGTCTTATGATGAAGGGCCGCTTATGTCAGGCAGATGGCTCCAATCAGTAACAGAGGGTTACTGACTTTTCAAGGCTACCTTACCCCCAAGCAACTTGGAACAATTTCCACCCCTGCAAATGACCCTCGATATTCGTACAAAATTGAGATTTTCACATGTCCGTTGTTTACTCAGATCACTTACTACATAGTTAAAAGATATCCGATAGTTTTATAAGGTTTCAGAGTTTTGTACATATTTTAGGCCTAATAATCCTTTCACTTTTCTTCGAAATAAATTATACCATTATTAAATATGAAGTTTTATATCCCATTAAAATACACCACGTTTTAAATATATTAATTCCATTCAAAATAAGTTTGTCCATATACATAAATCATGCAATTGAATTAAGATTGAAGAATTTCAAATGAATCTTTTGCTTTTTAAGAATCCATGTGTGCTTAACTACTTATCACCGTTAAAATTCCAAACTCCCTGCCAATATTTAAAAAAAATCCAAACATGAATGTTTTCAGCTGAAGAAGTCTTAACAGTAGACATGGATACACATAATCTCCTTGTATCATGTATGGATTAGTATCAAGTTAGAGATCTTTTTTTATTTATCTATTGACTGAAAACCATAATGTTACTGTTAGCATTGTCAATCTGTTTCAATAGTGATCTTTCTTGATATGGGTATTAACTTATTTACCGTGAACTGATCTTTAAATCTACAACTTACACGACGGTGGAGAAATCCCATGGAGCTCTAACTTTCTCAGTGAAGCCAGGGAGCGGGCGAATGAACAGCACAGTAAGACACGTGTAACATGAGTAGTGTTTCTGTGTGCTGGTTAATACACAAGTAAACACATGTACAAATGCGGGCTGCGGTTCGCTGGTTTGCTATATATACTGATACGCCAGACCACTGGGTCACGCTTTCTGATGGCAGTTATACGAACAAGTAAACTAATTTCGTCTCGCCTACGTTAAGTAATAGACTAAAGGCGTAACAGTGTGGAAGAGCAGGGTTTAAGCGCAATGATAGCATAATCTCCTGAAGCGTGAATGGTCTTACGATCGATACTAGAGAACAGACCAGCAGGTTTGGAGCGAAATGTAGTTATTTTGGTTGAGGCGCCGTGGATCATCGGATCGACCTCTCTCACCGGATCCGTTGCGTATTATATATATATAAACTGCATGTGACACATACCTTGCTAATAACTGAAAAAAAAGTAAAGTTTGTTTTATTTAACGACGCCTCTAGAGCATATTAATTTTAATTTTATCATAAGCTATTGAACGTCAATCATATGGTCATTCTGACATGTATTTAGAAGAAACCCGTAGCAGCCACATAGGCTACTCTTTCCAATAAGCAGCAAGGGATCGTTTATATTCACTGTCCAGTAGACAGGACATACCACGGCCTTTGATGAACCAGTTGTGGACCACTGGCTGGAATGGAAAATAGCCCAAACTGCAAATGGATCAACTGAGAAGGATCGATCCAACGACAGGCGGCGGACAGGCTACCGTTTGAGCTAGATCCCACTCCCAGCTACTAACTGAATTGAAAAGAGTGGTTATTAGGCGGTAGTTTCTGTAGTAGACCATATCATATGTTTAAGATCTAATAGCCGCTGATGTAATAAAGTGCTGGGTGGTCGAATAGTAAATCCTATCAGTTTCCAATCAATATTCATAAACCAGGCCATGGCATGGCGTCCTATGTATGTAATAAAGTGAATACAAATCTGTTCTGATGGAAAGAAAAACATGTTTAAAAACACTCCAGCCTATTGGATAATCATCTACCGCCACATAGACTACTCTTTATAATACGCAGCAAGGGAGCGTTTAAAATCGATTCCCCACAGAGAAAAGCACATACCATTGTTGTTACGACACTGAGCAACGTCTCACTCCTACATATGATGGCACTATATTTCTGTTTTCATAATCTACACCACGTACTGCAATATCATGTTTGACATTTAACTGCTGACGATATGACAATGAATGGAGTGTTGTTAAACAAATGTTCCTTTCGTGTTATTATGTTGTCAGGTCCTTTTGTTGTGTGTAATAAAACCAGTATAATAATCATTTAAAAAATCATCTGGTCAGATATCCCACTAATTTTAAAGGTGAACAAATTAAAGATATAAGTCAGGGTATCTTGGTCATTACGTTACAGTTTGTTAAGACTTTTCTAATCGTTAACAACTGTTATACAAAACTCTGTTTAATATACAGATGAATAATACTTTATAAAATACTTGTTTTCACATTACATTTATATTATTCTTGCAAAACATGTTGATTATTAAGAATATTATTAAGTATATTATTAGCTACATTGTTGTTGTTTATTAATCAATATCGTTTTGTAAAGTGTATTTTATTAACACCACGATATAAATACCATATGCATGTTAGCTTTGCCTGGCAACGTATACATTGTTGTTGTAGGATTCGAAAATACCTGTAGATGTTTACACAACAAATGGTTGTTTATTTATTCAGCGGCTATTACGAGACAGAAGTATAATAATAATAAAATAAAAAATGTTTTTTAAAAATACAATAAATAAAGTAAAATTAAATTAAATTAAATTTAAAAAATAATAATAATAACAGTAACATAGAAAATGGATCCCGTTTCCCTTTATTAAGATAACTTGACTATACAACACTTTACTGTGGGTTATATAACACTGAGAACAAAACGACTAACTAGACTATACAACACTTTACTGTGGGTTATATAACACTGAGAACAAAACGACTGACGACAAGGTGGGTAGAACATCGGGTATCACAAGATAACTGACTATATCACACAGACAGCAAAACGACTGACTTGACTATACAACACTTTACTGTGGGATGTATAACACTGAGAACAAAACGACTGACTTGACTATACAACAGTTTACTGTGGGTTGTATAACACTGAGAACAAAACGACTGACGACAAGGTGGGTAGAACATCGGGTATCACAAGATAACTGACTATATTACACAGACAGCAAAACGACTGACGACAACGTGGGTAGAATAACGCCCATCACAATGACGGCAGACGACTTCTCCGTGGGAGTAGGAAATAATGCTTATAATAATCCACCCACTCTGGCTAGCACAGCTGTATATAGACTAGCGGATATTTCCTCATACAGCCTCCACTGTTCCACACACGCATGAACAAGCTATTGTGTAATGATACACGTATGTGAAGATTGATGAACCTTAGCGTAATTTAACAAATACGTCCATGGAGACGAGCTTTAGAAACTACACAGACATTTATTTTTAATACAATGAAACCAGTTTACTGCAGAAGACAATAATGAGTTTTATTCTCCTGATGTTGGTTTTAACCAATGAAACATAAAGTGTATTTTTATAAACTATTATTTTAAGGTGGTTTTATCAGAAAGAATTTTAATTTTTATGGAATAAAATTAAGGAGAGTATGATAATACGCATTGAGGAGACTGACTGTTCGCCCGAAATTCGCCTCAAAATGCAGTAGCATGCGTCTGAACTCTCGTCTAATCGTTTTATTCTTTGAAATGTAAAAATGCTCTCATTTTAATTTTTATGTGCTGCAATTTATCTCCTTTCCCCCCAATTTTGCATGGAAATTCGGAAACCGAAAATTATAATGGATATGATACGTGGGCATTTCATACCGTTAGCAAGTGTAGGTTTTCTTTTTATCCGTCATGACTGTAAGTTTATTTATATTATATTTGTATCTCTTAAAAGTCGAGTTCATTTAGTAAAATGTGTTGCTCAAACGCTCTGTTCTGTGTCTCAGTCAATATCCAGGACAAATCAATGAGAATGTGAATGTTTAAACACAGTAGTCAACACTGGAATGTTCGTTACGTTAAACATCCATATCTGCAACAGATTACTATAATACTAAACATAAACATTTTTCTCCTTACTGTATTAATACATTAAATAACCGCCGTATCGTTACAGCTAAACTATACTGTATTAATACATTAAATAACCGCCGTGTCGTTACAGCTAAACAATACTGTATTAATACATTAAATAACCGCCGTGTCGTTACAGCTAAACTATACTGTATTAATACATTAAATAACCGCCGTGTCGTTACAGCTCAACTATACTGTATCAACACATTAAATAACCGCCGTGTCGTTACAGCTGAACTATACTGTATTAATACATTAAATAACCGCCGTGTCGTTACAGCTAAACTATACTGTATCAATACATTAAATAACCGCCGTGTCGTTACACCTAAACTATACTGTATCAACACATTAAATAACCGCCGTGTATTTACAGCTAAACTATACTGTATCAACACATTAAATAACCGCCGTGTCGTTACAGCTAAACTATACTGTATCAACACATTAAATAACCGCCGTGTCGTTAAAGCTAAACTATACTGTATCAACACATATTATCAATGTAGCTTTAGTATATAGTATTACTATATTAATTACCGTATTTCCAGTTGTCATGGTAAATTACTTCTATAAAAAGCCAGACCCAGGGGATAAAAAAAAATGGATTGTAACCCATTAAGATCGACAGTCATCTATTTCCAGTGTATTTAAAGGCATGTATTGTAAAATAAAGAATGACTGTGGGCTCAAAACCTGTACGCTCCCTCACCCATCGTTTCCCCTGGTACTGTTTCAGTGTACCTATATAAAAACACATTTATTCCGTTTCAGTAGCACATCGAGCAATCACCGTATGGTCACAGCCAAACTATATATGTAAACTGGGTAAATGGCTGTGTGTACTCTATATTCCCTCGAAATACGTACAGGTAGGACGACTTGCAAGACTAGGTGTACTTTACACTGACACGCTTCGTAAAAGGCGCACACCCGCAGCTTTTAAAGCCTTGTTTATTACTACAAAACAGCGACCGTAATCACCAATCGTCTGTCGCCGAACTATGCTAATTAAGGCTGGAGTCAGGCAAGGCGACTAGATGGGATTAATATAACAGATCTTTTGAAAGAGAAGTCAGGACGTGACACTGACAGACATCGCCGATAACTTGGTGTCACTCGTGCATGGACATGTTAAAATGATAGATATTTCATAAACATCAATTACAGTAATGGTGGTGCATTTGTTAGGTAGATCTAGAGCCGTATAGGAGTCAGCCCTCTCTGTCTATCCACACACACGCACATACACGTGCACGCGCGCGCACACACACACACACACACAATAGGCCACCAATTTTTGCCCCAATATAATTTGGTTGTAACTAACTTTGGATAAACACGCCCACTCCAAACTTATAAATATATCCAACATTTCTGCGTCCGCCTCTGGCATATGATAGCTATTAATAAAGGAAATCACTATTAATACAAGAAACTAATATTAGTAGTTTATGAGTTATTAATAGAGCTGATGGATATTACAAAATGTTACAAGCACTCCACGAAACCATAGGATCCTATTTCATGTTATAACAATAAAACTGACATATATTTGAGGAAGTTTAAGCAGACTGTTATACTGATAAAACCAATATTTTTTGATCAAATTGGTTTCACTTCAAGTTAGCAAAACTAGCAGCAATAGTAATAAAACTGTAAATTAATATTTGAGAAAATCATTAGCCCTCTTAGAAGCTTTGACTAATAGGCTATGTAAAAAAAACTATTTTAAATGAGCGTTTTGACTAACCCAAACCAAAAATATACTAAGAAAGTTAGACGATTTGATGAAACTGAGCTGACGTTATTTTTTTGTTATTCTTAATTATTGTATAAATTTATATGTCACCCCTCTCTCCACGCACACACACCCACCCATCCATATCAGCAGCAACTATACATATATACAATATATATGTATGTGTGTGTGTGTGTGTGTGTGTGTGTGTGTCTGTCAAATTATTTTTTTATGATCAAATAACAGATGTTTACACCATTTCGCATTTTTCATCCAATATGCACTTCACAGAAGATTACAGCTCTTTAAACTAATAGGATGGAATTCTAATTATTCTGCCTATTACGCCCAATCCACCGAGAGAAAGCATTTGAGGAAGGCGGGCATATTTACAAAGTAAACCACTTGTCAGAAATACTAACCCATACGTTCCTGTGTCTTGCCGGGAGATCCTTCTTGAGCACAGCCTGAAGGCACGGAGGTGTCAGTCGCGCGACGCGACGTTGGTAGAGACGGCGACACCAACGGGAACGAGGGTACATCCCTGGACGACATGCCTTCGTCGCCACATAGTCGCTGGTGGTTGTTGAAAACGGCATTCATTGATAACACAACCGTCATATCTAGAGTTCGTTGAGAAGTAACAGTATCCTCCAGTAGAACTAGATCTGGAATCAGTTATGGGTTACCTCCACACTTGGGAGAATAACCTCATAGGGTGAGAATATTAATGCGTATCACAGTGTTAAGACTATCACTTCCAGTTAGTGCTAGATTGTGAATTAGCTGATAATCAGTTGAGAATTATCATCACATTTTGTGAATAACCTTATAGGGTGAATCGGCTGAGATTCAGTTCAGTACTATACACATTTGGAAGAATAACATCCCAGGGAGATGACTTAAGGTGTATCACAATATGCAGACGAGGTTCACTGATTCAGTCAAGAATCATCTGTAAATTAGTTGAGAATCACTTGATGATTACTTCCACATTGGCAAGAATAACATCAAAGAGTGAAAGAGTTAACGCGAATCACAATAATTATACAGCAAATCACTTTCACTTCCAGTTAGCGATTGCTGGCTGGCTACCTCCGACCAATGACCACATCTAGCGTTCTTTGTTAGGCTCGACCATCAGCTGTACATCTGACAGTAGTTAATGATTCGCCTCGGTGGTTTTGTTCACAGCACCCACTATTCCATTTGGCATTAGCAGAAACACGGAGGAGAGAGAGACGAGCGAGCGGCGCACACACTCTCTTGCCGAATCTGTGGAGACAGAACAGTTATGATAAATAGAGTCTCAACACGCTAACTTGATCAATAACCCGATAGCCGACCCCTCACTCTGGAGCTCACTCTTAGAAGAGCTTAACTCGCCTTTTGCTCTTACATCCCTTCTTAACGCTTAATGTCATAACAATCTTGTTTACTTATTCATACATACACAAATATCTCATATTATTAACATCCTGTCAATAAAATCATTAATACATCAAAACAAAATTAATGAGAAAAAGTGTTAAATGCTAAAGAAGGTTTAAATAACTTCAAATGTTTCAGTGGATTTACAGAGTTAAAACAAGTGTCTGTAAACAAAAGCTTGTCCCACTCATAACCCATTCATACATAAAAAGTCAGTCAACAAAAAAAGTGTAATGTTAAAATAGATACATTTTGACAGTAAAAAAAGTTATGTACGTTACCGTAGTGTTTTATCAGTAAAATCCAAATAAGTATTACAGGGAAATACTATGTTGAGAAAATCCTGTGAAATTTTCGAATCGTATAATCTCCTTATTGGTAATGCGACCGAACACTAGGAGCAGCTGTCTATGTTATAGCGAGAAGGCACGCGCGTATTTGCTTAACAATACAAATAGTGGCTGTTCTCGTTACCAACTTCCTCCCTCCGCACAACGAACGGTACAAGTGTAATAATTCTCTATCAAGTCAACCACACATGGGGTCAATTAAGCGATGGTGGTGAAATGGTCAGTCTGCAGTATGGTTGTGGTACAGTATTTGAAATACTAGCACGAAATCCGCATTTGTAAACAAGACCGCATTGAAATGTCTTTGTTGTCTGAAGCAGACGTCACTTAGTTTACTGTAAGTGTAGCAGACGATATGTTACTTACGCTGATGAGAAGATATGTCAGCGATACCGATTGGCTGAGAGCCGATTAATAGCACCAAGGCTTTTCTCGCGTACGACAGAAGACCGCCCTTCAAGGGGAATAATTACATAGCCTACTTTTTCCTTTAGGTCAAGGGTCGACCTCAGATCAATGGCTTTGATAAGTAATGTTTAATTGTTACTAGTAATATTTAAACAGCGTCAAATAAATTGCGAACGTATTTGAGCAATATAAAATGGAGTATTGCTGTTATAAAACGTAATAAAAACAGGAACATGTTGTTTGTTTAAAATACTGTTATCTAAAGTTTGGTTAATCTTTAGGAGAGGGCTGATGCCAGTGAAAATAGCAGTTTATCTGTGAAATGTCTGAGGCGGCTGGCGATGTGATGTGCATTGAAAAGCTATTAGTTTACTTCCTTCAAGAAATCTGGCTTGTAAATGAAGCAAAAAGGTTATCACATACCAGACTATGTTTCTCGTTTGTTGTGCCACGTTCCACTTGTTTCGTTACGTAACCCTTGAGGCAACCTCAAAACGGTTTATTTACGAGTAAAAGTGTTGTTTACGCTGAACCCACAAATGTAGAAAGTTGTTGTCGGAACTAGCTGAATAACAGCCGTTAAGTGTGTTGTGACCTTTAAATGATAAACAAAACATGTTTTACTATAACTAATAATAGAACAGTATTCAAGAAAAATTAATATACTAATAACAGATTTCAGCAGTCGATATCCATACACCCACCCATCCATCCATCTATCATCCAGCCACCCACCCATCTATCTATCCACCCACCCATCCATCCATTCATCATCCAGCCACCTACCCACCCATCTATTTATCCATCCATCTATCCACCCATCTATCCACATACCCATCCATCTATCCACCCATCTATCCACCCACCCATCCATCTATCCATCCATACACATATTCATTCATCGACCCATCCATTCATTCATCCAAGTACATAACGAAAAAATCCTATATTTAACATATAAATTTGCGGACATATGTTTGACATGTCTAAAATGTGTTTAATACAATAAAGCAATATAATTAAGTCAAATTATGTCATATGACATATGTTAAACATATTCTGGTTTATAAAACAAACAAAAAACATTACGTCAAACATTTTTTTTTTAACTTTTGAAAAAAAGAACCTTTTAAATATAAATATTATGATACGTGACAGGATCATATTGATATAAATCTAAAATAAAAAGATGATGTTTATAAATGCCTAGCATTTTGATTTATGTCAAAATATGTTAAACGTCTTTGTGGACATACGTTAAACATATGTGTTTATTTTTCCTGTACATCGTAATTCATATTTTCATCAATCCATTATTATTCCATCCATGCTTAATCCACCTATATCTGTTTGTTGTACACATAAACATATGGGAAATAATATAAAATATACTTCAGAGTAGAAAGGGTTAATATCTGTTGTAAAGAATAAACTGTGGCGTCAGCCAGTCAAGTTGTTTAATTTACATATATCTACATACTTGTCCGCTGTGTAATACGCACAGCCTGTTATCTCGCTCAGCTGCCTGGCTTAAATGTCATCTGTTACCGCAGCAATTACGCGCAATTAGCAAGCTTTTAAAATAAATCCATGTCAGTTTGCCGATACATTAGTTAATACATTGCAGAACAATCGGGGCGGGCTTAACATTTGATATAGCTATTCAGAAGTGCCTTTAATGCCATTCTTTTAAGATGATGCTTCGAAAATTTTACTAGCATAATCTGTTAACAAAGTATATAAATAGTTCTTCCCTGTCAGTTTTTCATTTAGAAAGTGTGGAGTGTGTAACACAATTTATATTAATTATCGATTAATAATTATTAACAAGCAATTAATAATTTCATATTGGAAATCATCTTTTTCTTTCGCATTTTGGTACTGATGATTAAGATTGTTGTATGCTTGATCTACAGTTTCATTCATTCATTTATTAACTTTGAACATTTACAGTTGCTATTTAACAACCATCTGACAAAATAACATAAAACAATGCTATTTAAAAACCATATGACAAAACAATATAAAAACAATGCTATTTAAAAACCATCTGACAAAACAATAAAAAGCAATGCTATTTAACAATCATATGACAAAATAATATAAAACAATGCTATTTAAAAACCATCTGACAAAACAATATAAAGCAATGCTATTTAACAACCATCTGACAAAATAATATAAAGCAATGCTATTTAAAAACCATATGACAAAACAATATAAAAACAATGCTATTTAAAAACCATCTGACAAAACAATATAAAACAATGCTATTTAACAACCATCTGACAAAACAATATACAAATGATACTATTTAACAACCATCTGACAAAAGAATATAAAACAATGCTATTTAACAACCATCTCACAAATCAACATAAAACAATATTATTTAACAATAATCTTACAAAATAATATAAAACAATGCAATTTAACAAGACAAGACAATAATTTATTTACAATCATATGACAAAACAATTAAAAAAAAAAACAATGCTATTTAATAACTATTTAACAAAATATGAACAGCGAAAATGCAAATGAATGACTGACAAAACAATATAAAAAGAAGTGAACCACCAATCACAGGTAAAACAATACAAAAAATAAACAACGCGATCTGAACTACGAAATAAAACACGACAAACACGTGACTGTAAATGCATATAGCTGAAAACCATGATACACTGTATTGCAGTGATCAACACATTTATATATTCAATTCAATAATAATTTTTATTAACGTCTCACCTTTTAAAATACATCAAAATAATATATTTATATAAGACTAGTGAAAATAATACAAGTATTTTAAAAGCTGCTCAATATAGAGTTATGAGAGACGGGTATGAAGCAAACAAAAAAAATATATAAAACATTTCTAATAAATAAATGCATATAAATAATTATAAAATAATTACACCCCTCTATATATATATATACATAATCTCGCATTCTCGCTAAAATTTTAAATAGGTTTTGGCATAATTTTTCATTATTAAAATGTTCGAAAATAAAAATATAATTTTATCACATAAATCAAAATCTTTAAAACTTGGACAAATTAATATGGCCTTATTAATTAAAACCTCCCTCAAATCATTGTATAATGGACAAATTAAAATAAAAAGTTCTTCATTTTCAATGCAATCCCTAGTTAAAACAAAATCTTTTATTTCTTAAAATGTTTTCATATTGATCAGCTTCAGTCCTTAGTGGTGTAACACCGCACCGGAACTTCGCACACCCTCTCCTGTTTCTTAGTGACGTAAAGGTAGTATAATAAATCTGTACAGTAGTTGTGTTTGAACAGTTTGTATGTTCGTAGTTTGTTTTATGACAATATATTGCATGTATGTCAATGCAGTGATTCAGCACAGTTATATTACAATATAGAACATGCATACCAATGTCGTGACACAGCACAGTTGTATGACAGTACAGTACATGTATGTCAATACAGTGACACAACAGTCGTATGACAATATAGTACAGGTATGTCAATGCAGTGATACAGCACAGTTATGTGACAATATAGTACAGGTATGTCAATGCAGTGATACATCACATTTGTATGACAATATATTACAGATATGTCAATACAGTGATACAGCACAGTTATATGACAATATAGTACATGTATGTTAATGCAGCACAGTTATATGACAGTATAGTACAGGTATATCAATGCAGTGATACAGCACAGTTGTATGACAGTATAGTACAGGTATGTTAATGCAGAGATACAGCACAGTTGTATGACAGTATAGTACATGTATGTCAATGCAGTGATACAGCACAGTTGTATGACAGTATAGTACTGGTATGTCAATGCAGTGATACAGCACAGTTGTATGACAATCTAGTACAGTTATATCAATGCAGTGATACAGCACAGTTGTATGACAATATAATACAGTTATATCAATGCAGAGATACAGCACAGTTGTATGACAGTATAGTACAGGTATGTCAATGCAGTGATACAGCACAGTTGTATGACAGTATAGTACAGGTATGTCAATGCAGTGATACAGCACAGTTGTATCACAATATAGTACAGGTATGTCAATGCAGTGATACAGCACAGTTGTATGACAGTATAGTACAGGTATGTCAATGCAGTGATA
>JAULBS010139870.1:0-12793 GCA_032355785.1 Symmetromphalus regularis | reverse complement strand
CACCTCCTCCTAAATGGTGTAGTTATCTAATTCCATAATTTCTGCCATGAATGTCGTCTGGTTTATGAAATAAATGATTATTTATTACATGCACACCTTGTTGTTTGGTGTCAACATGTTAAATAAATTGTTTAGGACGGTAACTGTACAAAATAGTAATCTATTTAAAACTGTACCAACATGTCAACTAACTATTTACTTAGTACGGTAACTTTACAAAATGCCAATCTATTTAAAACTGTATCCACAAGTCAACTAACTATTTACTTAGCAAGGTAACTTTACAAAATGGCAATCTATTTAAAACTGTATCCACAAGTCAACTAACAATTTACTTAGCATGTTAACTTTACAAAATGGTAATCTATTTAGAACTGAATTTACATATCAACTAACTATTTACTTAGCACGGTAACTTTACAAAATGTCAATCTATTTAAAACTGTATCTACCTGTCAACTAACAATTTACTTAGCACGTTAACTGTACCAAAATGTCAATCTATTTAAAACATGTTAGCTAACAATTTACTTATCATGGTAACTTTACAAAATCCACCTTATATTAAATATTTCATATTGTTGTCCATATTATTTTGAATATTTTGGTTACTAGTATCATAATATTATATATATATATATATATATATACCTGACACGCCTAATATATCTGGGGACAATAAAATAAAAATTTTACAAGATGGCAATCTATTTTAAAAACTATCTTTAGTCAACTACTACTCATAAGGAGAACAATTACTGAATCATCATGACGTAGACAATGTTTGTTAGTGCAGTTGCACCAAGCTATTTAACCTTGAATTTATTTAGGTAGACGCGTTCTAACCCGCACGTGCGACTCCATTATGTACTTGGCCGACATTAATTCTGTTCAGTGTGTTGGCAATACTACTATTATTACTATTATCCAAAAAAAATACATATAATTTTGTATTAATTGGTATGAGTGCATGTCATTGAAGTGTCTGTTTGTATTATGAGTCACTGCATCATCGCTGTGTTTAACAATGAACGAAGGTGTGTTTCAACAAAACACCACTTCTAAAATATTGCATGTAGCTGTCAAACATAAGGCAGGTGTGACACTCATTTCATATCACGAAACATACAACTGTCAGAAGAGTAGAAAAAAAACTTGATGTTGCTACAGAATACAGTTATGAGCACATGCATGTCAAATGTTTACCGAGGGAACATGTCATCAAGTGCCCCAACAATAATTGCGGCTTTCAGTAATTGCTATTTCAATCTTAATTCAATCCTCTTCCATCCGTGATACTGACTAATCTGGCAAATAAGAACAATCTAGTCAAGTTAAGGAAAGCATTTCACGTTTAATTATCCGATGACATTTAACTTACAAAGCAAAATTTGTTTTATTTAACGACGCCTCTAGAGCACATTGGTAGTTATCTTATCGTCGGCTATTGGACGTCAATCATATGGTAGTTCTGACATATCTCTTTAGTGAAAATCCGCTGCCACCATACAGGCTACTATTTCCGATAAGCAGCAAGTTGTCTTTTATAAGCACTTTCTCACAGACAGGACAGCACATACCAAAGCCTTTGATGAACCAGTTGTTGACTACTGGTTGGAAAGGAAAATAACCCAAACTGCAAATGGATCTACTGAGAAGAGTCAATCCAATGACCGACAGCTTCGTAAGCGGACACGCTATCGCTTGAGCTACATCCCGCTCCAGTATTTTTCTTACAATTTAATTTATTTTCAAAAGATCGTACCTAGTCTCTCCAACCCATTACCATCATCCTTCTCATATGGTCATGGCTGTTGAAATCTATTTATGGTGCGATATTGATTGTAATCAAATATCTTGGATGTGCTATGAGATATTATGTTTTTGAATGGACGTCTTTTCATTTGAGTGCTTATGTTCAAATGTTAATAACGTCTAACTCATCAGCTTTTTTCCCTACCTGTTTACAAAACAGATACTATATGCGCGTCATTATTCAGGTATTACTAAACATATACATGTCCCACGTCATCATGTCATAGTGTTTCCTCAAAATTAATAAGACATCCTGATTCAGGTATACACAGATAATCGTGCAGATTTTTTTTCTCTGTTTGACGTCATATGAACTTAATGAGTTTTGTGAAAACACTTCAATTGTGAACGACCCTTTATAATTCTAGGGGTGCAACAATACGGACAAAACCATATGCCGACATATTGCGATACAGCAATACAGTTTGATTAATTACCAAGATGTGATAAAGTCATATTCTGATACTATCATACTGATTATTAAACATATCTCAGGCAGGCAGGTCTGTACCAATTTCTGATGAAAAAAAGAATATACAGACACAGTAGATTTATATGTTTTAATTAAGTTTAATTTTTATTTACGAATATGGTATGTCACGGTTGTCACATGTCACTTATCACTGTAAATAATCTATGTACATACAATCTACTTCATATTTTTCTTCAAGAATATGAGCATACTAACCACTTCAAGATTCAATGCGGCTCTCTCAGCGATGACGACAACTTTAAATTTGATGTATTTAAGTCATTTTATTATTTACTGTCATAGACATGGGCGTAGGCTGGAGTGTGTGGGGAGGGGGATAGAGTTCGGTGGGTTCAAACGAACCCACGTCCTATCCATCCACCCTCCGCTGACGCAAATGGTCCGCTTCTAGAATTAAAACATTATATATGTTAAAAACAAAAGAGAAAAATACACCCCCCAGGTCCAGGTAACGCTATGCCCCTGAGAGTCATAGGTTTAATAAGATGGATACTAATTAGGTAGATATATCGAGATACATAAAACCATATCGCGGTATATAGTTGCACCATTATACATTTCATTATAAAAGTAAAGTTTGTTTTATTTAACGACGCCTATAGAGGACATTGATTTTTATCTTATCAGCGGGTATTGGACGTCAATCATATGGTCAATCAGACATATATATTTAGAGGAAACCCGCTGCCGCCACATAGATTACTCTTTCCGATAAGCAACAAGTTTTTTTTTTATATGCACTGTCCCACAGATAGGACAGCACATACAACGGCCTTTGATGAACCAGTTGTGGACCACTGGTTGGAACGGAAAAAATATCACAAACTGCAAATGAGTCCACAGAGAAGGATCGATCCGACGACTGACCGGTTCACAGGCGGCCACTCTACCGTTCCATATAATTCATTAAATTAACTTACATTTCAGATATATTACTCAAGATATACATGTCCTACGTCATCATGTCATCACATAAGCTCGAATAAGATACCCCCATAACCTGATGATCCATGTGTACAAAGTTCAGCGTGGGTTTTGTTTCTATTTGACGTCATATTATGAACTCAGCGAGTTTTGTGAAAATGCTTCAATTGTGAACGACCCTTTATGTAGACACAGACATAGACATTTTTATTCAGTAAATGGCCGAGAATACACAAATATATACACAGAAGACAAAACAGCCACATGCGTGGATCACAGAAATTGCAAGCTTCGACTACAGTGTATAAAACAAACATTGTTTGGCAAAATACATAATATAGCAAGTACTCAAGGGCAAAAGGAAAAACTTTGTAATACATCAAAATAATCTAGTTGAACGACCCTTTATAATTCACTATATTAACTTACATTTAAGATATGTTCTTCACATTGCAAATCTATGTATGTCAATCTAATTAAAATCATATTTCATCATCCACTATAGTTTCTTTTTTTGGATCTGCACATATCTGGTTATCATTCCCGTGCAAACGTGTTATGGTATTTCATTCGACCAATCAAATCAGCGATTGAAAAATCATGCCAGTAAATCGCATTGACTTGAAATACATTTGAGATGTATAAAGAATCGTAAAGAACGACTCAGGAAAATGTGTCGAAGTGTTACAAAGTTGTTGCTTTATGTGAAACAAATAATGTATAATTATAAAGGACAAGTCTAATGACCATGTTTAATATCAAAAGAAATGAGTATTATTAAAGACCATTTTTATTAAAGTTTGTTTTATTTAACTACGCCTCTAAACCACATTAATTTGTATCTTATCATCGGCTATTTGACGTCAATCATATGGTCATTCTCACATATTTATTTGGAGGAAACCCGCTGCCGCCACACTGGCTACTCTTTCCGATATGCAGCAAAGGATCTTTTATATGCACTGTCCCACAGACAGGACAGCACATACCATGGCCTTTGATGAACCAGTTGTGGACCACTGGTTTACCTGCAAAAAAGACAGGCTTTATACTCTTAGGATGAAAAACAAATCTGACTATCAATGGTGAAAAAACTTGGTTTTCAGGGATTTAATGCATCACAAGACACGATCGCTTGCACTCTGATAAGCAAGATCAAAAAAATCTCGGCCAATGTGGAAATTTCAAAACTTTTCCATGACGTTTCAGTTTTAACAAATATTTCAAAACTTTTCAAGCCCTTTGAAAAGAATATTGCAAATTTGAAAACTTTTCCAGGTTTTTAATGACCACAAGAACCTGAATATATCTATAATATATCTATAACAGTTAATTTTAAAAACTAGACTGAACACAACAGGAACAAGAAAGGAATTTTAACATGTAGTCATCAGAAGCCCCTTCTTTGCTAACCAGACCCCACCACCACCCCCAATTATGAACACATATTAACTTGATCTCAACCTCACTCTTACAGTATTCGATTTCAATGGAAGCCATTACCAATTCAATATAGCCAATCACGTGATACATGAGCAGAGTATGATCATTTTCTGCAATCAGGCCAACTTGGGCTATGGACATGACAAATTTCACCAACTCCTGCAACGTGTCCATTGGGTTGAAATTCTCAACGTTTTCATTGAACAAAGATGAGCTGAAATGCAAAGAAATGAATAACAAATCATGAAAATAATATATTATCTTAAGGGGTATCCTTCTTGAGATTTTCACAAGTGTACAAACCAAGGGTTGTGCATAGACAATAGTGAGTGCTGGACAAATGACTGAATACAGGATAGTTTTAGGTTCTGGGTTCATGTTCTTCCTGAATTTATTTTAATTGTAGATGCTGTTTGATGCATTTGAATTAATTTATCTTTTTCATCATTCAGATTTATATAATTTAGCAAATAAAAAAACACACACTTTTATCAACAAAGTATTAGTAGCAGGCAAAAATAACAAATATGTAAAAAAACAAAAAGAAGGAGTTTTATTTTATTTAACGACGCCTCTAGAGCACATTGATTTTTATCTTATTATTGGTTATTGGATGTCAAATATATGGTCATTCTGACATGTCTTTAGAAGAATGCTGCTGCCGCCACATTGGTTATTCTTTCTGATAAACAGCAAGATATCTTTTATATGCACATACCATGACCTTTGATGAACCAGTTGTGGACCACTGGATGGAATAGAAAATAGTCCAAACTGCAAAGGAGACTACTGAGAAGGATCGATCCAATGACCGACCACTATACAGGCA
Source organism: Symmetromphalus regularis (assembly GCA_032355785.1). Classification (NCBI taxonomy): domain Eukaryota; kingdom Metazoa; phylum Mollusca; class Gastropoda; order Neomphalida; family Neomphalidae; genus Symmetromphalus; species Symmetromphalus regularis. The sequence continues at coordinate 7,289 of JAULBS010139870.1, read as the reverse complement.
GACACACTACTGCTTCAGCTACATTCTTCTCCAAAAGTTATAACCATCCACATGAAGTCTAATTAAAGAAACTAAATTCCAGTATAAAAGACCAACTATTTAGAAGTGTTGTATTCCATGGTGTCGGAGGTGAGACTCGGTGTTTCTTGCTGAACCAGACAATCTCGATATCGAGACAACTCCAGTGCTGCATAGTTCTCTGTCAGATCTGTTAATGTTAGAATCACCTGACACTGAAAATAAAATAAAAAATTATTTTTTTAATAACATCATGTATTTTTATTTTTTTGTTTTGTTTAACAATATCACTAGAGCACATTGATTTATTAATCATGGGCTACTGGATGTTAAACATTTGGTTAATATGATATGTAGTCAAGTGTGAGCCAGCCACCAATGGGTTTTGAACTACTGTCATCAGCTTGAGAGTCCGATGTTTCACCGCTGAAACACTAAGGGTCATAATTTAACCCAAAGCTGATTGCTGCAAAAACGTGTTTGGAAATTAATATACCAAAGGGAGGTCACTTGCATTAAATTCATATCGTATTTTAGTCTGACCACCGTTACTCATATTAATTTAGTGACTTGTTATTTCATAATTTACAGCACATTTAGCATATTATGGATGCACAAGGAACAGTAAAACATTGTTTATTCTTAAACTGACATCACTTGCACTTAGCAAATTTCGTGAACACTCTTCAGTTTGAGTAAACATTTTAAACTAACCTTGAAATAAACAGATGATGTGAAGAACAGTTTCCTTAGGGGCTCCAGAACATGTTCATTCAAAACTGAAAAAAACCCACCCAAAAATGCTATTAATTAGAATTCCATAAAGAATTATTTAATATATCATGAAATTAATGCAAGCAATAAAAAAAATTATTTTAAAAATTCCATTACAATACAGATACAACCCTTAATGGATGCGTTGTAAGTTTACCCATAACACCACAACAAATAATCAAGCAAGAGGCCAGGGCCTTTGAGAACCATTAAGGGCCCAAACATTAATGCACCCCTCCCCCAACCCCCACACCAAGTGGCAAGGCATTATATATAGGCAATAAAGCTTTATTAACACGAATAAGCTGAACGTATACACTAAAGTGTCGTCATTACTGATACACACTTGTAAATACCAAGGGAATTGACGCTGCTATGACAGTGATCAAGAATTTTTCTGAAAAATGCATATCTTATTGTTGTTATGATCCTAAAGTTATATATCAAGAGTTCCTGCAGACATCCAGGAATCAAATTTCAAAACTTTTCAATGACGTTTTGAAAAATTTAATGAATTTTTTGCATACAAATGTGTAAAAATGTATCACACTGCCATTGAGCTAAAATTGAAATCTGGAAAAACTGAATGTTCTATCTGTATAAAAAGAAAGGGTTTATACTCTTTAGGGAGGAAAAAAATCAAAGACTTACAATGGAAAACAATATTGTTTTCAGGGACTATATGCATCACAAGAAGTGATCGCTCATACTCTGATAAGAATGATTGAAAAAATCTCTCCCGATGCAGAAATTTCAGAACGTGTCCATGACGTTTCAGTTTAAACAAAAATGTAAAAACTTTTCTAGGTTTTTAAATACCAAGGGAACCCTGTGTCCAGACCTGGTTAGTGTGCATTGCATATGCATGCAGCTCTAAATGAATAAACATCACAATTTTTTAATAATTTATTTCTTACAATTTTGTTGCTCTCCTCCCAGGCCCCCAACAACTTGGCACATGATATTTCAAAATCAATATCAACATATTTAATTTTAACGTACCTATAAAAGGATGCATTCTAGACTTTCCGATAAGACGCAAGATATACGGTCTGTAGTCGATGCCATTCCACGTGAGAAGATACATGTGAAGAAATCTATCTACTACTGGAATACCCTCCTAAAAATATACATAAAGAAACATTATTTTAAAACTTAAAATTGGAATAACAGATATATACATGTTTCAGGTTAACAGACTTCCAATAATCAAATTTCAAAACTTTTCCATGACATTTTGAAATATTTAATGACCATTCTGCAAACAGATTCGTCAAAAATCTACAGATGTGACTCACTGCCATGAGCTAAAATTGAAATATGCAAAAACTGAATGTTCTACCTGAATAAAAAGACAGGGTTTATACTCGTTAGAGAGGAAACAAATCAAAGATTTCAATGCTGAAAAAAAAAAAATTTCAGACATAATGCATGACAAGAAGTAATTAAGACAGATTGCTTGCACATTGATAAACATGATCGAAAAATGTTTTGGCTGATGTGGAAATTTCTAAACTTTTCCATGACTTTTCAGTTTTTATAAAACTTTTCAAGGCCCTTGAAAAGTATTTTGTAAATTTGAAAACTTTTCCAGGTTTTTAATGACCACAAGAACCCTGATGTATATACGATGTATTTAAATGGGAATAAGCCCAGTGGGGTAAAGCCATTCATTAGTGGGGGCAGGAGGGAGGGTGTGTGTGTTATTTTTTTTTAATGTTAAACAGTTTTTTGTGGATGAACTTGATCTGGACCAATGTTTTTTTTGTTTAAAGTTTACATTAATTTTATTACGTTTAAAAAAAATAGAAGCCCAAAGACAATGACATCCAGAGCTAATGCCAACTCTAAAATTTTCCAAGTAGTAATGTTAAGTATTAAACAGAAACTACTTATATATGTGTAGCAGAAAGTACCAACTTGTAAGAAATCCATAAAGCATATCAAATGTTGTAGTAATTTTTCTGCTTCTTCATTAAAACCTGAACCATTCAACAGTTCTGAAAGAGAAACACAACATATAAATAATCTTTTGGTTAAATCACAACTATTAATAAGTCTATTAAGTTTCATTTGAAAATAAAGTAATGCTTATTCAGGGTTGTCATTTTGAACCGATTGCCGATGAAAATCATTGGTTAAAACCAATTTCTGATCGGTTGTTTTTGACTGAATTATAAAAAATTAAAATTGAAAATGTTCACCTGCTGTTACAAACTAGGACGTTCAATGTTTGTTACAGCAATTTTGATTGGCTTAATAATATGATTCCGTTAGCAATTCTCTGGGTTAGGAACAATATAAAATACAATAAGCAGCCATGATGCAAGGATGATCCCCGGCCTGCCACTCTAATGTAGTTACTTTTATTGATAAGCAGCAAGGAATCTTTTATATGTACTATCCCATAGACAGGATAGCACATACCACGGCCTTTGATAAACCAGATATGGACCTCTGTTGGTGTAAATGGTATACACGACTCACAGAGCTTTGCGGAGCACTCACTCTTGGCTGGAGCCTATACCATAGGTGCATAGGTTCCCCATTTTATTTTATTTTCTTTGGTGGGAAGGGGAGATTTTTGACTGAATTAAAGTGTTTTAAAAGACAAAGCCACCGTAGTTTCTGGTTGGATAAGAAACTTGCTCCAACTTATGGGAGATGAGAGGGGCTAGTGCCTTTCCCCGTACGCTTATGGCTGATACAAAGATTTAAAAGCTCATGCCTCCACTGAGTTGATCCCATTACCTACCAGTCAGAAGTCTGATAGCGTAACTACTATTATGGAACACGAACCTTCTACAAGTGTATGCTGTATCCAGTAGCTAAAGCGTGATGCTATGACATTGTCTCCGGAGTGGGCGATGATGTGTTGAAGAACTGGGTCACGAAGTGCAGTAGCAATCTGACTAGGGATCTAAAGCAAATAAGGAAAAGTATGTTTAATGACATTATTTATTCAGTGGCTTTTAGATGTCGGACATGTGGTGTTTTGTGACACGGTACTGAGAAAAAGATGTCACCTCTAATGATTAGAAGTAGAATAGTTTTTACACAAATTCTGCAAATATGACTGTGTATGTGCAGAAGCTACCACACACCTCCTCTTCCTTAGCCTTTCCTGTGTTCAGGACAAAACTGCTAACTAACCAGACTAGGTTTTGTGCTTGATGTTAAACCCAGTGAGAACATTTGGAACCAGTGAAATTGCGACTTAGAGACTGCATATGCAAGCCTGTCCTGAACGCAAGGCTGATGTATTGACACAACATGCATTCTTGCATAGAGAAAATAAAAAGCAAGAAATTTATTTTGTTCCGTTTTTATTTTTCAATTTTATTTATTTATTTTTTAATCCGCGATTTTGCAGAGAAGTACCATGCATGCATACCATGGCCTTTGATAAACCAATTGTGGACTACTGGTTGGTGCAAGTGGTATACACCAACCCACTGAGCTTTGCAGAGCACTCTCTAGATTCGAGAGAGCATTGAGATTAAAAAATTGCTTGCCCCAACTGAGATATGATCCTAGTACTCACCAACAGCTTAATCACAGTGCCATCAAGGCAGCTAAAGCAAATATACTGTATGTTAAAACAAAGTACACAAGCCATCATTTGAATTTTCTAATTTGTACTGTTTTAACTAGTAAGTTGTGAGTGAGTTTAAGCTACAAAGTCAGATTTTAGGAGTGTCATTAAAAACTAAAACTTCTAATTTAAGTCATAGCCCTCAAAATTCAGTGGCAATTTGCAATGTCATCGTAACAGTTATCATAAAATTGGTGTACTGCCATCACAAAAATATAAATACATGTATGTATATATGTATGTATGTATGTATGTATGAAGGTGTGAATAATTTCTCTGACACTTTTTCTATCTTTCTGTCTCTTTCTCCTATTTTTAATCCTCTTTTTCTCTATTTTCATCTACCTTCATTATTATACTTTTTTCTTTCATTCTATTTAATTATCTGAAGTTTTTGAAGTCCAGTTCCTGATGTACATATATTCATTTTGTAACAACCAATGTTTTTTCCCTTAACATGGTTTGACTTTGTAAATGAGGGAATGGAAGGAAAAAATAAATAGTTATTAAAAAATATATAAATACTTTATAAGGTATGCTCATTTTGCTGAAATTGCTGTCTCACTCCCACAGCAAATTTTTTTAGTTATGACTCCAGGCCAGGATTTATAAATAGGCAATTGCCCCAGACCCTCCTGCCAGAGAGGCCCGCCTGACTAAGGACTTCTTTTATAAAAAAGGTAATGATTATAAAATTAGTTCTATTCATTCATTTTAATTCATTTTTTATTTGTCATGTAATTTAATTTGTGTTGAAAACTGAAGTGCCCTTAGCCCCCAAACGTCTAAATCCGGCTGAATTGTAAAGGCAGAATTCCATCGGATTCCCACCACTAGAACCTGCTCCCTCCTCCCTTCTTCAAACAAACAGGTAAATGGTGATATTTATGAATGACCCCTAACAAGGATGAGAACAGGTCAGACTTAAAAAGGCTGGTCATTGCGAGGGAGCCTATAGCCACTGAGGAGACCTCAGGAAATGTACGTTCAAAATTGTGCATTTTAAGAATAGAAGAAAAACAAACCAACACATGTCAAAATTAAACCCCAAAAGTCAGAAAACCACCGATCGGCATGAAATTCTAATCCCTGCCCTAACCAAGCCATACTTCTATTCGATCAATCTTGTCCACCATGTCCATAAAAGAGTTGATCTGAATCGCTGGCACGGTCACCACGTCGACAGATAATGAAACTTTTTCTGTAGCCGGATTCCTGTCACCGACAGCAGACCCCGATGCCGTCATCTCAGGAATTATATCTCGACGTCGCCGCTTTGAAACCTGCAAATATACAAATTAAAATACATGTCGAGTAAATTCCACTTAAAGGTAGTTTAAAAAACTACTTTTTGAGTAATTTTGTACGTACTAGATGAAAACACAACTTTACTAATCAGAGAGTTGTTTATAAGAAAAGCATGTGCAATTGTCAGAAGAGTAGTACCCTCAGTGGTTAAACCGTCGGTCTCACGATTGGTAGGTATTAGGATCAAATCTCAGTCGAAGCTTGGGATTTTCAATCTTGATACCAGCTCCAAACCAGAGTGAGTGCTCCGCAAAGGCTCAATGGGTAGGTTTAAACCACTTACACCAACCAGTGGTTTACAACCGGTTTATCAAAGGCTGTAGTATGTGTTGTCTTGTCTGTGGTAAAGAGCATATAAAAAAAAGAGAAAGTTTGCAGAAGGAGGAGGAGAAAGAAAAGAAGAAGGAGTAGAAAGAGGAGAAAGAAAAGAAGAAGAAGGAGGAGAAAGAAAAGAAGGAGTAGAAAGAAAAGAAGGAGAAAGAAAAGAAGAAGGAGAAAGAAAAGAAGAAGGATAAGAAGTAGGAAAAGGAGAAGAGGAAGAAGAAAGATAAGAAGGAAAAGGAAGAGAAGGAGAAGAGGAGAAGGAGAAAGAAAAGAAGGAGGTGAAGAAAGAAAAGAAGGAGGAGTAGAAAGAAAAAAAGAAAGAGGAGAAAGAAAAGAAGAAGGAGAAAGAAAAGAAGGAGTAGAAAAAGAAGGAGAAAGAAAAGGAGAAAGAAAAGAAGGAGAAAGAAAAGAAGGAGAAAGAAAAGAAGGAGGAGGAAAAGGAGAAGAGGAAGAAGAAAGGAGAAGGAAAAGGAAGAGGAGAAGAGGAAGGAGAAGAAAGAGACGGAGGAAAACGAAGAGGAGAAGAGGAAGGAGAAGAAAGAGGAGAAGAGGAAGGAGAAGAAAAAGGAGAAGGAAAAGAAAGAGGAGGAGGAGGAGAAGAACTGATGGCTCGTTTTAACAAAAGTGGAGATAGAACTTTCTAATTTTACGGTGACAAAAAATACCGGTGCTCTAGATGACAAGTCAGCGTATTTCTTTCTTGAGGGTTCCATCGCTTTAGTCTGATTTAATGACATCTGGACATTCTGTTTGTTAACCCTTCTCACAATACTCGACCAGTTCCTGTCAAACGATTTGAAGAATATCTGCAAAACAACAAAACCATTCTCGTTAATCTAGCTGATGATATTCATTGATTGAAAGGAAAGTCAAACAAACTTATTAAAACTGCACTTGTGTTTCTATATTATGCAATAGTAAAAGATGTTACAGGACAGAGAGATTGGTGTTTTAAACACGAAAATGTAACGTAAAATCAAAACGCAAATTTTGACACTACTGTAAATATGACATCTATATCTCCACTTTGTCAGTATCAAAATTTTATTACTTGTATACAGAGATCAAATTGGGGTTTAGCCAAATATCTTGAAAGGTGCACAATATACCACCTTTTCCTACAAAGGTGAGGAGAGGATGGTGGTCTTTGCTTTAAAAACGAAGTCTGGATAAAGCTGGAATACTTTCATACCTAAAAAAAGTTTGTTTTATTTAACGACGCCTCTAGAGCACATTGATTTTTATCTTATCATCGGCTATTGGACGTCAA
>JAULBS010139859.1:0-12793 GCA_032355785.1 Symmetromphalus regularis | reverse complement strand
TTGCTGTTTATAGAAAAGCAGCGGGTTTCGTCTCTCCTACTAACACTAACCTCTGTCCTGGACAGACAGCACAGGAAACTGTGTTGTGTGCCGAGGACAGGGTGCTTGAACCTTAGTTGGATATAAGCATGAAAATAAATACAACCAACCAACCAGTATGCCTAATGAGATAATATTCTTACTCCCTATCCATAACCCTAACTCCTAACCTCTAACCCTAACTCCTAACCTCTAACCCTAACCACTAACCTCTTACCCTAACTCCTAACCTCTAATCCTAACCACTAACCCTAACCTTTAACCCTAACTGCTAACCCTAACCTCTAAACCCTAACCTCTAACCCTAACTGCTAACCTCTAACCCTAACTCCTAACCCAAACCTCTAACCCCTAACCTCTAACCCTAATATTCCAAATCCAGAGGATTCTAAATATTTTAGAGGGAGTCAATATATTATTATAATAATGTCAGTGTGGAGTCATAATATTATGACTGGGGAGTTAAAATATTCAAACTCCCCAGTCATGTTATTATGAAATTACAATATTATATGACACTGACCTCAGTAGTGAAATAGTTAAGCTGGTTGGTACTGGATCAAACCTTTGTCGAGGCATGGGATTTTTAATTTCAGTACCAGCTCCAACCCAGGGTGAGTGTCCCACAAGGCTCAGTGGGTAGATATATACCACTTACACAGAACAATGACCCACAACTGGTTTATCAAAGACCATGGTATGTGCTATCCTGTCTGTGGGACGGTACGTATAAAAGATCCCTTGCTGCTTATTGATAAGAGTAGCCACATAAGTGTGGCAGCAGTGGTTTTCATCTATTCTTCTAATACAAACCTTTGTCCTGTACAGACAGCACAGGAAGCTGAGTTGTGTGCCAAGGACTATAACCATAACTGATTCACTGTGGGCGACGTATATTTACGTCAGAAAGCACTTTCCATTCATGTGCGGGGGACGTGTATATATACGTTTTGAGACCTCGACTGGTACGAGGTTGTTTACATATAATTAAAGCTATCCAAAACATGATTGCTCAGTGTAGTAATATTATGGGATGTCCTACTTTCCAGCTTTGTGAACTTTTCCTGTTTAATTCAAAAATCTTTAAAAAATGAACTTTTAACAGCGGAAATGTTGTTACGTTCATGTTAAACATGTGGATGACCTGCGTGACTGTTTAGGGAATCTGAAGCCATGGAACTAATAATGAACTTCGATTCAGACAACGATTATATAGAAGGAAGCGACGACCACTCTAAAAAAAGGATGAGTGACCTACAATCGCAACATAGTAATGTGGTTAGGCCAGAAGCATTGGTACCAAATATAAACGCGTGGGTGTGGCAACATAATGATTTCTTGCTGAACATAAATTCTCGGCACAGAGAATGACGTTGCTAAAAAAAAATCATTAGCAGTGAATGAGTTAATTGGATATAAGCATTAGTGTTTTCAAGACTCGATTGTATTGAGTTCCAGTAAAAGTAAAGTTTGCTTTATTCAACGACGCCTCTAGAGCACATTGATTTTAATCTTATCAGCTATTGGACGTCAATCATATGGTCATTTTGACATATTTATTTTAGAGGAAACATGCTCCTGCCACATAGGCTACTCTTTCTAATAAGCAGCGGAGGGTCTTTTATATGCACAGTCCCACAGACAGGACAGCACATACCATATCCTTTGATTAACCAGTTGTGGACCACTGGTTGGAATGGAAAAATAGCCAAACTGCAGTTGGGTCCACAGAGAAATTTGATCCAATGACTGAATGCTTCACAGGCAGACGTGCAACCATTTGAGCTATATCCCACTCCATTTTGTTTTTGAGAAGTGAGTTTAAAAGTACACTTACCAGAACAACCTTCTCCATCATGACCTTGACCTTCTGGACATGTAATGTCATGGAAATCACCAACCACATAACCGAGATCATCAACGACCATCTTCTTTGCAGTGATTGACAGATGGACAGCATGGATGGATCCGCCCCCTTGTACTGATAGACTGTCAGCCTGTTAACAAATCAAATTAATCATTAAATAAATAACACTAAAATCAATAACACTGTTTCAAAATCTTTCTAAAGACCTCAAAATTGTGAATAACAAACCCCAAAAATTATTAAATTATTATTTTTAAAATAAATCTTCTGTTTTGTGACTTACATGTACATAAAGAAAAAAAAGACCTACCCCCACCCAAAAATAACAGTTTAAAATAACAACATCATCCTTACAGGGATAAAACATGGGAATTCAATCATTTTCTTTAAATGGTCCAGACCTGTCAACCCTTAATGCTGGTATAAAAGAAGACTGACCCCCCAAAACACAGAAGATTTTCATTAATTTCGCTATCGAAGTATTAACTCTATATAGGCCAAACCCCTTCCCAATTTCAGACTTCAAATGTCGGCTAATATATGCAATATATGGTGTGGGTTTTTTTTGTGGTTTTTTCTTTTTTTACAAAATAGCAATTTATTGAGAGAAAATTCCTCCCAGCTGGGAGAAAAGGAGGAATGAGGAAATACTGGGAAACTCCCACAGAATCTGGGAGAGTTGACAGGTCTGTTTTAAACCCCATCTGTAATACGACATTAAAAATTTATTGATTTACAGAAATGTTTAGTCTGTCTTCCATGTCAGTCAGATCAGCTGGTACGGTGACTTCTCCACCATGTGAGACTGTGAGAGATGGGAAGTGGAACACTCCTGTACGACTAGGCTGTGTGGGTCCTCGTGTGTTCCCAGATGGGGCCAGAAGCAAATGACACTTGTCTCCAACTGTGACATCATCAACACCAAGAGTACCCCTGAAATATGATAGAAAAGCAAAATTTGTTTTATTTAACGATGTCTCTAGAGAACATTGATTTTTATCTTATCATCGGCTATTGGAAATCAAACATAGGTCATTGTGACAAATTTATTTAGAGGAATCCCACTGCCACCACATAGGCTACTCTTTTGGATAAGTAGCAAGGGGTCTTTTATAAAGTCCAACAGACAGAACAGCACATACCACAGCCTTTGATGAACCAGTTGTGAACCACTGGTTGGAACAGAAAATAGCTCCAATTGTAAATGAGTCAACTGAGAAGGATCGATCTCATGACCGACTGGTTCACAGGCGGACACGCTACTGTTTGAGCTACATCCCGCTCCTGAAATATGATAGGTCAAGAAAATATAAAATAAATTATCATTGGTTTTTTTAACGACACCACTAGAGCACACTGATTTATTAATCATCGGCTATTGGATGTCAACCATTTCGTTATTTTGACACGTAATCTGTGTTAGCCAGCCTCCAATTGTCTCATCTACAAATACAAACCTATTCCTGAACAAACAGCACAGGACAGTGTGCTTGAACTTTAATTCGATATACAGGCTCATAGGACCAGGGGGGGGGGACTTTTATGTTTTTTTCACCAGTTTTTAATAATGTTAAAAATGTCTCAGGTAATAAGCTGAAAATACGGCAGAATCGTTATAAAATTAGTTAATATTTTAAAATTTTCATTGTTGGGTATCGTGCCTGCAGTGCACGTGGTTTATCATTAAGCACAACACATTTTATACACCCATAAAATTCAGTCCTCCCACTTTGAAAATTCATCCTACGTTACAGATATAAGCATGAAAATAAGTATTTATTTATTTATTTAACGACCCCCCAGCTCAAAAGAAAACATCAGCTATTGGGGATCACACTATAGTTAAAGAAAATAAGTACAACCAAGCATGAAATGAAAAAGAATGCTTACCAGACAGTGATAGAGACATCTCTACATCTGAACTTGGGTGACAGGATGAGGGTTCCACCATTGTAAACAAACACATGAGCAAAACCTTCAAACTCATTCATGGAGGAGAATGAAACCCATTGACCTGGTCCAACATGCAGCACTCCAGAGTTATCTCCCATCATCACATGACTTCTCAGTTGAAATGGCCTGGAAAGAGAGATAAATCAGAATTAATTTTTAAAATGTAGAAATGTAAATAAATTAATGTAATTGGTATCATAATCAAAGCTGTATCTCTGCACAAGGCAGAGACAAAAGGAAATACTCTATCAACTAATTTAAATCACACCCTATAATGAATCCAATGATTGAAATTTACTGAAATTATGTTAACGACCAAAATTCTTTGGGACACAAGTATTACAATCTATTCCAAGGATTTTTTTTTTTTAGAGGAGTTTTATAAACAAAGTAAGATCACACATGTATTATATTATTTAATTATTATCATTATTACTTATTATTATTATTATCATCATCATCATCATCATCAAATTCATCTTTATAATCAGTATTATCATTTATTTAACAGATTTTAAATTAAATTAAAGATTTCAAAGCCAGAGGTTGAAAAAAATATACATATACATGTAAGTAAAATTTTGTATGACTTATTAAGTCTTAAAGAAAATAGATTAACAGATCCAAACTCTAAATAAATAAATAAATAAATAAATGAATGAATGAATGAATGAATGAATAAATGAATGAATAGATAAATGGTGAATGAATGAATGAATAAATGATGAATGAATGGATGGATGAATGAATGAATGATGAATGAATAGATAAATAAATGATGAATGAATGAATGAATAAATAAACAGATAAATAAATGAATGAATGAATGAATGAATGAATGAATGAATGAATAAATCAATCAATCAATCAATAAACAAACAAAAAATAAATTAAAAAGATATTTTAAAAAATGAAATAAAATAAATTAATTAATTAATTAAAAAAAAAATTAAAAAGATAAATAAACAAAGTGTGGCTGAATAAGACGAACTAAGACAAAATTAGATTTCAAATTAATACTCACAGTGTCAGTCCACCATGTAGTGAGAGGTGGGCATGGTCCATTATTCTAATTGTTTCAAACACATCTGTTTTGTTGTCAATCAACCAAGTCCTGCCTCCATCTTCCTCATAAGCATCGTGATTGGTCTGTGTGTAGCCAATCGTTTGTCCTCCATTGTCAATAATCAAAGTTCTGTTAACAACCTCTGGGGTGGTATCCTAAAACAGTAAAAAATCAACTACTGGTAATATACTTTGTGTCACCGGAAGTGGAACATCAAAACACCAGCGTTTTTTCAGTTGAAAAATAAGTGCCAAAAGGACAAACAACTGCCTTTCAAAACTTTTGCAATGTGTACATGAAATACAAAAGAATTTCACTTCATAACTTTTTGGATTAAATATGGTTGCTACAGAAACAAAATTCATAACTGAAAAGTGCAAAAAAACTTTAATATTCAGTACCGGTATATCATCTTGAAATATTGCATCAAAATTTGACCTTTAGTTTAATTTCCAAAACCGGTTTTCTTTTTGTCCTACAATCCCTAGAAGAAAAGTTATTGTCAAAAACGAGGGTGCCAATCTGACGTGATGCAAAGTATAGTTATTGTTACTATAGATGAAGCTACACAGTTCCTTCTCCACCTAGTATTGATGTTACTTTTCCACCCGATCCATCATTTGACCCTACTTTGTACATGTATATTCTGTATTTAACAATTTCACTAACCTGAAGATACACCGTTCCTGCTCCATCAGGTATTGATGTTACTTTTCCTCACTGAGCCATCTCTCTACCATACTTTGTATATTCTGTATTTAACAATTTCACTAACCTGAAGATACTCTTTTCCTTATCTACCTAGTATTGATGTTGTTTTTCCTCACTGAGCCATCTGTCTACTATACTTTGTATATTCTGTAATTAACAATTTCACTAACCTGAAGATACTCTGTTCCTTCTCCACCTAGTATTCATGTTACTATTCATGCAATCCATCACTCTACATACTTTGTATATTCTGTATTTAACAATTTCACTAACCTGAAGATACACAGTTCCTTCTCCACCTAGTATTGATGTTACTATTCTACCCAATCCACCACTTGACCTTACTTTGTATATTCTGTATTTAACAATTTCACTAACCTGAAGATACACAGTTCCTTCTCCACCTAGTATTCGTGTTACTATTCTACCCAATCCATCACTCTACATACTTTCTATATTCTGTATTTAACAATTTCACTAACCTGAAGATATACCGTTCCTGCTCCACCAGGTATTGATGATGCTATTCCTCCCTGAGCTGTCAGTCGACCAAACCACCACTTGAAAGAGCGATAGTAAACAGCTATTCTACCACCACCTCCTGACCCAGAACTCCCAGTCCCATGACCTCCTATTGCCTGAAAAAGAAAAACCAGTGATGTAGTGGTTAAGCTATCAGACTCTCAGCTAATAGGTACTCAGGGTTTCTGCCAGAAAATAATTTGAGGGTATACAGCATGGTGGGCAGGGGATCTGGGTGTACTCCCCCAGAAAATGTTTAGATTTTAGAGTCGGAAATGAATTCTAGACCACTCTGACGTATGTTAGCAGTGTTCCTACCACAAGCATGTTGGCTTTGTTGTCTCTGGCTCCTTGAAGAACCTTTAAACAAAATTATCCCATCAATTTGAGGGTGAAGAGTCGTACCCTCAACAAATTTAAGGGTACGGAATTTTATCCATTTTACTGTCTGGCAAAAACCATGGTACTGGATAAAATTTCCAGTGAAGATTTGGATTTTCAATCTGAGTTCTGACTCCAACCTAGAGTGAGTACACAGAAGAAAACAAGAACCGATTCACACAGTTGGTGGATGGTTTATTCGTTCATACCATGATGAATAAAAAAAAAAGAGAGAGACAATCCTTAATTAATGATATTATTTTTATATGCATTAGCTTGAAAATAGACTTATAGCATGATAGTGTCTTGACGATTCTGTATGTGTAAAAATAGTATTTATAATTTGTAATTTTCAAAATTATTTATTACCTCAATCTTTCCCGATCCTTCAACTTCTTTTGTTTCAATCAAAACACTACCGCCAGATCCTCCAGCAACAAGTCCAGAACCAGTCAGACCATTCGAGTCAATCAAGCCTTCCACTATCAGAGTTTTTCTCAACTCCAAGTGAAGAATTCCACCACCTGAAATACAGAAGTCACGCTTAATGATCGATTACATGTACCTCTCCTGAGTTACCATACTAGAGACAAACAACAGTTACCAATAGAATTTCTATTAAGTATTTTATATGTATTTTTATGAACTATAAAATAATATGTTATTATTTTTGTTGTAACCACATGACAACTGTTCCATTGAGTCTGATTATTGATGTTATTATTAATTTTTAGTTTATTATTATTATTATAAAATAATTTAAATAATAATAATAATAAATACCATGTTCAATGTGATTACTGCCTAGGGAGGGTTATTAGAGTTTCTTTACATTGGTTTAAAATTTTCAATGTCACTGAAAAGTTTAAATTAAAAAATAAATGGTTTTTGTAAATAAAAGATGATGTTTTTTACAATATAAATAAACAGGTGTGTAATGATTCCATTCTGATCAAATGGGACTAAATAATAGTTATGTTAATAGTCTCAATCTGACCTCTTCCATGCTGGTCTGTGGCTCCATGACCTCCACTGCCGAACTCAGATGGAGTGTACAGTGATCCATAGACTGTTCCTGGTTTGCTACCTGTAAAAATTAAAATTCACTTATTAGCTGGAAAAAATGAAAGGATTGGTTGTTAATAAATAAAAATAAAGTGGGCGAAATCTGGAGAGTTTTTGGAGTATGAGGGGGTCCCGAGTCTAATATTTAACATGTTGGCTGGTTAAGATCTGCAGTACCCCCCCCCAAAAAAAAAAATGCAATTTGAGGCCCCTGCCATTTATATTGATAAGATATTTTCTAAAATGCAAATACTACATAAATATTTATTGACTGAATTCTAAATCAAAATTGTTTAAAAAAAAGTAAAGTTTGTTTTATTTAACGATACCTTAAGTGCACATTGATTTTTATCTTATCATCGGCTATTGGACATCAATCACATGGTCATTATGACATATTTATTTACAGGAAACCTGCTACTGCCACATAGGCTACTCTTTCCAATAATCAGCAAGGGGTCTTTTATAAGCACCATCCCACAGACAGGATGGCCTTTGATGGACCAGTTGTGGATCACTGGTTGGAATGGAAAATAGCCCAAACTGCAAATAGGTCCACTGAAAAGGATCAATCCGAAGACTGACCAGTTCCCAGGCCAATAGGCTACCGTCTGAGCTACATCCCACTCCTTGGTTGTTAATGAATGAATGAATGAAAGAATGAATGAATGAAAGAATGAATGAATGAAAGAATGAATGAAAGAATGAAAGAATGAAAGAATGAAAGAATGAATGAAAGAATGAATGAATGAAAGAATGAATGAATGAATGAAAGAATGAATGAAAGAATGAATGAAATAATGAATAGCAGCATGAATGAATGAACGAAAGAATGAATGAATGAATGAAAGAATGAATGAAAGAATGAATGAAAGAATGAATGAAAGAATGAATGAATGAAAGAAAGAATGAAGGAATGAATGAAAGAATGAATGAAAGAATGAACGAAAGAATGAACGAAAGAATGAATGAAAGAATGAACGAAAGAATGAATGAAAGAATGAAATAATGAATGAATGCATGCATGCATGAATGAATGAATGAATAAATGAAAGAATGAATGAAAGAATGAATGAAAGAATGAATGAAAGAATGAAGGAATGAATGAAATAATGAATGAATGAATGAAAGAATGAAAGAATGAACAAAAGAATGAATGAAAGAATGAAATAATGAATGAATGCATGAATGAATGAATGAATGAATGAATGAATGAATGAATGATTGAATGAATGAATGAATGAATGAATGAATGAATGAATGATTATTTATTTAACAACCCTCCAGCACAAAAAATAAATATCAGATATTAGGGATTGTTTAACGACACCCCAGTAAGTTGTTTATTCAGCGGCCATTAAGTGTCAGAAATGTGGTGTTTTGTGACACATTGTCTTTAGAGGAAATCTGCTACCACCACATTTTAGTTTCATTTGAGATTGTGTAAAAGATCACCACAAACTGAGTCTCTAATGTTTAAAAAAGTCACCACAAGCTGAGCCCCTAATAAGATTATTTTTAGAGATCATTCAAATGTACTAAAAACTCCAATATTATATTCATTTAAACTAGTATGTTCATGTATTTAATTTGTTATAGATATATAACAGAATAGTCTCAATTTATACTCATATTTCCCAAAAACTCAAATACTATGTAAATATTTATTTACTGAAATTCCAAATCAAAACTATTTTAATGCTGTCACAAAACTGTCAAAAATTTGACTGACTGTAAGAGTACAACTATTATCACCTGTCACTTTTGCAGCTGCTCCACGCCCACCAAATCCTGCTCCAGCCTGGCCACGCCCAGTTCCGGGTCCCTGTAAGAATCCTCCGGCCCCTACGGTCAATACACCAGCATCATCAACTTGAATGACATCTGAAATCAGGTGAAGATTGGCAGCCTTCATTTTTCCTCCTCCTTCTATTGTCAGTTTACCAGGGTAGGTGGAATTGCCAAGCTGTTAGTGGAAAAAACATGTTTTTTAAAGATACCACAGGATATGGTACAAATATCATTCAAAATATATGAGTTTTTACACTAAATTTACAATATACTCAACCAAAAAAGAAAGAATGCATGTTGAAATTAGTTTTTTTAATAGTGGTCACAGTAATGGTCCATTGGCAGCAGACATATGCAACTTGTGATATTACTGCACACAAACACCTCCTCCTAAAAGGTGTGGTTATATAATTCCAGAATTTCTGCCATGAATATCATCTAGTTTATCAAATAAATGACTATTGATTACATGCATGCTTTCTTTTTTAGTTGAGTATAGTTTTAAATTTTAAAGGTGCACTATGACTATTACCATATTTGGCTATTTTTACATATACTAGTGATAAACTGTAAATTAAGGAATTCCTACAACCATAACAGTCTAATTAACTCAAAAATATAAAATGTACAATATAGTGCACACAAATTATAATGGTATGCAACCATATTATAAAGGTTCGTCATCAGACAGGCCCTTATCGATTGTGCTAGTAAAAGCAGCATACTATGTTATTAGCAGTGCCCGATTTTTGTCCAAATTATACTCAAAATTATGCTCAAAATTATGCTCATAATTATGCTCAAATTATGCTCAAAATTATGCTCAAAATTATGCTCATAATTATGCTCATAATTATACTCAAAATTATGCTCATAATTATGCTCAAATTATGCTCAAATTATGCTCAAAATTATGCTGGTTTTTTTTAATTAAACAACTTTTTTTAAAGTATGCTTTTTAAAAAACCCACTAAACAAGTCTAAAATTATATATTTTTGTTAATAAAGCATATCTTCTTTATCTTGAGTTACACACTTTCTCTGATAAAATACAGCTAACTACTGCACTTCGTTCCGGACTAGAAGTGGTGACTCAATGTGTCACTGTCAGAACGAATGATGTTATATCCCCTTCTCCAGATGAATGAAAATAGACTGAACCATGGACAGAACTTGAAAATAATCATTGTTATAGACCAAGCAAGTCATGACTCTGGTAATGTTCCCTTCAAATGTACAAAAAATATGCTGATTATTCTAGCAGTGCTACTTTTATAAAAAGTGCAAAAATTATAACTTTATAAAGTGCTAACACAATCGATAAGGGCCTAGAACTCAGACAAAAACATTTAATTTTAAGAATATTAGTAGATTACTTTAATTGATAGTAATTTGTTGTTTCAATTTAATTTATGGTATGCTCTTATAATTAACATAAATATTTTTAGGAGGACTGCCACTAATTCCTGTTAGATGTACTTTTAAGTATTTCCCATTACCGTTTTTCAAAATTACAATAACAATAATATTTAGTCCATGCAAATCAGTTATTTTAAGTTTTTATTCGGTTTTCCATTCATTATGTGTGCAGGAAAGTAATATTCAAATACCCACTCAACCTGATGTTTGTCAAAATTAATTCAGTAGTCTAAAGGTTAAAAAGTAAAGTTTGTTTTATTTAAAGATGCCTCTAAAGCACATTGATTTTTATCTTATTGTCGGCTATTGGACGTCAATCATATGGTCATTCTGACATATTTATTTAGAAGAAACCCGCTGCCACCATATACATGTAGGCTACTCTTTCTGATAAACAGCAAGGTGTGTTTTATATGCACCGTCCCACAGACAGGACAGCACATACCAAGGCCTTTGATGAACCAGTTGTGGACCACTGGCTGGAATGGAAAAATTGCCCAAATTGCAAATGGTTCCACTGAAAAGGATCGATCCAACGACTGACAGGCTCACAGGAGCACATGCTACTGTTTGAGCTGCATCCAAATCACCTTTTAAATGCAATACATCAGAATGCAAATAATTTTTTGAGGACTGCCACCTTGTGCAACTATGACATTGCCCCTTTAAACTCATCTAATATTGTAACTTGCATATACAACACATATGAAACATACAAAAGTAACATAATGGTATGTGAGAAAAAAAAACTTTTTGAAAATATCACTAAAAAAGTTTTTCTGAATAAAAATATTTTCAGGCTCAGTGACAAAATAAAGTGGCCAAAATCAGGAGAGTTTTCGAATTATAATGAGGGGGTTCCAACAGGAACGCTGCTGCCCATCAATCACCAACTTTTCAGTGGAACCCCCCTCCCCACTTTCAAATGTACTCTGCAGGCCTTGTGTTATACTGCACATCTCTACACATGGTACCTGAATTTTCCATTGATCATTGCTATCACTGTGTGTACTCTGTATGTACATGTATGTAAGAAAATATTGTGATACATATTGTGGTATGGTGGTACATGTATACCGGTTATACCGCAAATCTCTACATACGGTACCTGAATTTTCCATTAATCATTATTATTACTGTGTGTACTCTGTATGTATGTAAGAAAATATTGTGATACATATTGTGGTATGGTGGTATATGTATACCGGTTATACCGCACATCTCTACATACGGTACCTGAATTTTCCATTGATCATTATTACTGTGTGTACTATGTATGTATGTAAGAAAAATATTGTGATACATATTGTTAAATATTATAATGTGGTATGATGGTACATATATATCGGTTATACCGCACATCTCTACATACGGTACCTGAATTTTCCATTGATCATTGCTATCACTGTGCGTACTCTGTAGCTGGAACAATCCTCCATCTTGTACGGTGACAGTCACAAATTCCAGTTCCCGCACACTTGGCAGTTCCATTGTTACTGTTTCTCCTGTAATACAGACAAGTCCTCTTAATTGCATTCCAGATAATAGCATATTCTTGTTATTTGCATAACAGAGCATAATAAAGCATTAATATTGCATGTATTTTATTAAATTAATGCTTTAATTTATGTTTGTATATTGAAATATAAAAGTTAGAGTGGTATTTTTATCATGATTGCTCATTTTTACTTTGAAATTGGGAATGAAAAATGACATATCAACTCCAGATTTATTTCTGATATTTGACTTGATGTCCATGGTTCTGACTTAAGGAAATTTAATCATATTTCAAAAAGGAATTGGGAATTTTTAGTTGTTAGAATACTAAAATAGCATTACTACTATTTATGTACAGTCAAATCCATTTAATTGCATACCTGATAATAGCATATTCCAGTTATCTGCATAATATTCTGCTGCACAGAACCATTTGTATGCAAATATATACAAAGAATTTCTTTTAATTGCATATGCTTTCT
>JAULBS010139848.1:0-12794 GCA_032355785.1 Symmetromphalus regularis | reverse complement strand
AGAAATTTGGATTCCCCATTGTCTGATTAGTTTAAATGCCAAATTTGAAAGCTCTGCGATAATTATTACAACTTTTAAAAATGATAATCAAAAGTGTCATGGAAATTCACATTAAAAATGCCACAAATCTGACAAAAAAACATAAAACTTCAAACCTCTGACAAAATTTGAAAAATTATCCGATTAAGCTCCAATTTTCAGGATATCATTTTTTTAATGGATATTTTAACATATATTTTTTTCAGCCAATTCTTTGACGCAGTGGTGGAAGCCATTTGTTGATCTGACATGGAATGACCCAGCTGTCAGACTGATAATTTGCTGATCATACCCATTCAAGACATTTATTTGATCACAATATACTCGCTGTATGTGCTAGCATGATTTTATCCTGTAGTTTTCACTTTTGGCTGGTACTTTATGATCTCGAATTTTTAGATTCCAGTCTTCCACCTGAACTACACACAATATCGACATTTTATGGTTTAATAAAAAAAATAAAAACTTGGTAGCAACAATAGAATTTGTCTTCTCATTATGAACTACACATTACATCTGTAATGCCAATCATGGATCAACCCAATCTTAAAATTAAAATGGGGGAAGTAGTGATTTTTCGTGGCGATGAGTAAAAGGCTACTAGTCACCCAGGCGAATGAAAATAATTTCTTTATTTCTACCCCTGGAGTGGAATTGTAAAATTTTTTAAAATATACTCTTTTATATAAAACTAATCAAGCTATGAATTAGCTTGCAATAATAATGACCAGTGTTCATACGTTTAGTTTTTAATTATTAATTGGCATTTTGAGTGAATGTGCACTGATACTGCAATGCATACTATGTCAATGGTTATTAGCTTAATATAAGTAAAATAACAACACCTTATTCAAATGTAGTGAACTTCATATTTGACAGATACATTTTTACTATCACTTACAAAACCAAATTAAAACTAAATTCTGGTAATGTAATATTATAAAGATAACTGAGCAAGCAAGCATCAGTGCTAATTCTTATTCAAGTGTAGTGAACATCATATTTGACAGATACATTGTTACTATCACTTACAAAACCAAATTAAAAGTAAATTCTGGTAATGTAATATAAAAATAATAATTGAGCAAGCAGGCATCAGTGCTAATCCTCTTTGTTGATGCTGCATAATTTGACTGTTCTTTAATTTTGTGTCAATTTCAGGAGTAGGGTTTGAAATCGACAAAGCTGCTCTAAACAGCATCATCTCTGAAAAAGGCATCAAGACGCCCCAGCCAGTTGTTCGACAAACCATTGCACAAACATCTTACACTCCATTACAGAAGGTAATACATTACTGTCCAATCCAATAAAATATATGTCTTTTTAATCCATTCTAGTGACTTCACACTGTTGTATTAACTGTAGATTATTTTTAGGAAACTCTTGTAGACTGTTCTTTGTCTGAAGGAGATAACAGGGCTCTCGCTGGACTGTCTCCACTGGGAGTCAATTTAGAATTTTGGTGAAATCCTATTTGACACGTAATAGGATTTTAAGTTAAAATTCAAAACATGAGAGTCACTGTCTGAGTTCCATGCTTCAAAAGACTCTTTTTGGGGGTCACATAGTTTTTTTTTAACAATGTAACATTGGTTTTAGTAAGATAAATTTTCTATGAAAACCCACTCTCCATTTACATGTGGTGGGGTGTCGGGGAGGGGGGGGGCATTCTTCGAACACGCCTTGTTAATTTTTGTATTATTTTTCAAAACTTACCTGACATTCCTGTATATTTCACATTGTTTTTTGTTTTATTTCAGATTCCGAGGAACTCTATCTACTGTCAGGAAGCTCCTCGTATGTCACTTTATGAATCACTGACACAGTACAGAACCTTTGTGAAGTCTCGACTGGAATCACAGCTTTCAAACGTTGCCGAGGTAAAGCAGGAAGATGGCGTTACATCGAAGCAAACAGCACTCCAAACATCCAAATTATCTAGTGTTGAACCATGTTCAAACAAACTCTCAAGTGAATCACAGAGTTCAACGCCACTACCCACTGAGCAAGGTATTTTACTAATTCTATCTGTCAAAAAATAGATTATAATTTTTTTTTTTTGCAAATAACAATGCACATACACAGGTGTGGATTAAGGATTTTCAATAGGGGAGGGTCCAAATGTGATGGGCGAGGAAAAATGGTTAATTTTAACATCCTTCCACTCGGTAAATTTAAAGAAGAAAAGAGGGGTGTCTGTACCCCACTCTGGATCCGCTACTGATACAGGTTCTGTATTTGATGAATATTGTGACAGAATGTGTGGAGAAACTAAATCTTTTGAATGATTTGGATGTTAATAAAAATGAGGCTGAGAATGATGTGTTTGAGATTGGACAATAAATGCGGATGACTACGTGGCTTATGAATTTTGTACACAATACTGGACTGCAAAACCTGCTTGGAAATCCCTACAAAACCCAAAGATAATATTAATTTGTTCATACCTGTGTCATTTCTTGCTTTTATTAAGTTTTAAAGTCATACTGTTTGACCAAAATCAATTTTTTCTATTTTCCCATTCATATCTATTTTTCCATTGTTCAGGGGAAATAACTCTTAAAGGAATTCAGTTGTTTAAAGGCTAAAACATAAGATTTTAATACAAATTAAGTGCATCTGTTTCAAAGGCTGTTACTGGATTTTCTTTTGCATTTAATGATATAATATTTTTTATTATAGTAAAACATTGTGCTATTAGAATTAATTTAAATATCATTCGCTTTGTTAGTTATACACCAGTTTTGGTTGAGTAGTTTAAATAAGCTGATTCAAGTGTTGAATTAAATTTTTATTTCAGGATGTGCAACTCCCAAATCTAACCATTCGGTTGCGTTTCAAGAATCGCCATTTGTAAAGGGTCCAGTCCTGGAGTTGATGAGAAACTCTGTATATGTTAACATGATTCACAAGCCTGTTCTAACTCCCTCATCGTCAACACCATGTCAGCCATTATGCCGTAAGACAAGCAGTACTCAGGTAATTCATCCTTCACACCGGGGAACATTTTCTTTGATTTTTGTGTTGCTTTCTCTATTCCAGTGTGTCCACGTCGCCTTTGTTTCAGGTAAAGTTTGTTTTATTTAGCTATGTGCCTAGAGCACAGTGATTTATATCTCATCATCGGCTATTAGACGTCAATCATATGGTCATTCTGACATATTTATTTAGAGGAATCCTGCTGCCACCAGATAGGCAGCTCTTTTATTTCCAAGAATCTCCATTATTTCATGATTCTGCTAAATCTTTATTTTGTCCTCTTTTTTTTTGACAAAATCCTTTTTTGGAAAAAAGGAGATTGGATGCATTTTTATTGGATTATTTCCTCATAATTGAGTTTAATTGTATTTAAGTGACTTTTATACTTTCAAATTGAGCTCCTCGCTTATTAGGGTGTACTGTCTATTTTCCCATTCATATCTAGATTATAAGTGTATAGCTCTCCATTTATGGTGTAATAAGATAGGTCTTCATCAATCCTTTGTTTTTTATAAAATGGTAGGCAGGGCTGAATCATGATAATGGCATTCACGATGGGCATCCTTGCCCATGCCAGCTCTATCTTTAACCTTGTGTGCAGGATTGTTAGATAACCCTAACCCCCTTTAAACTATCCCATCCCCCTTCCTCCCACCAGCCCCGGCTTTGTCTCCTATATTTTCATTTCAGGTCTCTGGACACACTGTATTCTAATGTTACACTTGGTAGGTCTTTTCAGCTAGTCCAGTTCTTTAAAGACTGGATTAAAAAAAATATATTTACATGATTCTGTTGATTGTAAAAACAAATCAGTTTATGAAAGGGTGTATTTGTATTTTGAATTATTGATTTGTTTGTTTTGCCACTTTAATAGAAATGTGGGTCTGACTTGAAGAACGTAATGAAATTAAGGAATATTTGTTACAAAGCTTTGTTGGAAACTACCTTTAGCAATCTGAAGACACTTTAAAAGATTGTAAATGTTTTATGTTTTGAGTAAAAATTATTACTGTAGTAAAAGAATAGTAATTTCCCTTGGATCTCTGTGTAACAAGTGGTAAAAGTGCTGTTTCAATGTACTGCTTGGATAACATAAATATTCTTGATGCAGAAAACCACAAAACTCTGACGTCCATAAATCCTTTGAAAATAAATCTTTTATCATAATTATATCATTAATAATAATATCTACCTCGATAATTAAACTTAATTCAACATGATACCATACGTCTGGGCTGAATGTTGAAGTCTGCTGTGACCTACATTTTTTCACAGAAATAAAATCTCACGTGATCATTCTTTTAATTGGTGGACTATAACATACACACTCATCATGATTCATTTATTCCATACTTATAGATGCCAAATCCTTAAAATTTACTTTGTTTATTTCTGTTAAGTTTGCAATGTCTTTTTACTCATAAAATATGATAAATGTCACTAAATGTTGCAGGCTCGGAGAGTACGTAATCCTAACTTGAAACAAACAACACCAAACATGAAATACACCAGAGAACCATCTTCATCAGTGAAAGTAAGTTTACGTGTATCGTGTTGTATTTGTTTCTGGTTGTTAGTCCATCGCCTGACATGTAGTAGTGTTGTCATGTACTGTCCGAATCCTACCTTCCTTGGTAATCAAACTGTGTTAGTTTGCATGTATGTCTTCCATCTTTTATCAGAATTATATCATTAATATCTTCATGATAATTAAATTCTGTGTTTTTGTATGTGTTGGTATGTATGTGTGTCTTTAATCTTTGTCATATTTATATTATTAATATATTCCTTCATAATTAAATTCTGTATGTTAGTAGTGTTGATATGTATGTGTGTCTTTAATCTTTTATCATAATTATATCATTAATATCTTCCTTGATAATTATATTCTATATGTTAGTATGTGATGGTATGTATGTGTGTCTTTAATCTTTTTATCATAATTATATCATTAATATTTTCCTTGATAATTATATTCTATATGTTAGTATGTGATGATATGTATGTGTGTCTTTAATCTTTTATCATGATTATATCATTAATATCTACCTCAATAATTAAACTTAATTCAACATGATACCATACGTCTGGGATGAATGTTGAAGTCTGCTGTGACCTACATTTTTTCACAGTAATAAAATCTCAAGTGATCATCGTTCTTTTAAATGGTGGACTATAACATACACACTCATCATGGTTCATATATTCCATACTTTCAGATGCTGAATCCTTAAAATTTACTTGATAAGTCACAGATATCTTTTCTTTGACATTCACAATTTTTAAAGTGTATACAGTAGGATTCATACTGCATAGACTGACATGGTGTTTGACAGTCGATTGTTTTAACAATAAAATGAAATGTCAACCATGGTTAATCTTGTGTACTAAGCACTTATACATAATTATTTATTTTGTTTTGCTTGAACTAGCTTGTTTTTTCCTTGTAGAAAATCTGTAAAACTCTTCGTTGGGCTGATATTTTAGAGAGTCCATCTACATTTCCTAAATCTAAAGAAGAACCGGCAGAGGTAAGATATTTTTGTATAAATCTTGAGAATATTAGACTATGGACTGAACAATACTGAGATGGCAACACTGGTATTATAAAGACATCATTTTTCTTTTACTTTTTCTGATTTTCAGACATCATATAATTGAATTGTTTTGCCCATCAGGATAACGTTTGAAACTGAATTCTTTAAAAAATATGGATTGCACTAATGGGTTAAAATAATGTTTAGAGGTCTTGGCCGCCAGAAAAAAAAATCAAGATAAGGGTCAGTTGGCTAAGATGAATCAAGTTATGGGCCAATTAGGTTGAGCATGCACAATCATTCTTTTTATCAATTAAGTATGACAATTTTTTACTTTCAATTTTAATTTTCATGTCATCTTGCAAGTATTAAGCCTATAGGGTTGAAATTTCACCAACAAGGGGCTAATATCCACAAGATAAATGGTGCCAAATATTATGAGCATGCGATGCACAGTTCCTAGTTTATTGCCCCACCTAATATATTATACACTGGCAATATCTAATGCTTTTGAGTAGTTATTTTTGTAGCACTTAATACCATTACTGTACTGTATACCAGGAGCTGTGTCTTTAACAGTGGAGTTAATTCCCCTTGAGCTTAAATCTTAGAAATATTTGTTATATTGTCTTTGTTGACTAAGCTACAGTCGTGTGGTACTATTTGTGTAACCATCAAAGTGGTCCCAGAAATTCTCATACTTAACGCCTGGGTTTAAATTCAAGATTTATTTCAAATTTAAACTGATGTTAATTTTAAAATTTTCTTTTATTGTTATATATTTATAGTTGAAATCTCTTCAGTTTTAATTGATTTCATTCCTGAAACCATTGCAACATCCAGTTTGCATTTCTGGTACAGAATTTAGTTTTTAAAGTGTCACTGTGTTAAAATATAAATAAAATCACTACAAGTTTACGTTTTTGTTACAGCTGGTGTCATTTGCCATAATTTGTTGCAGGTTATTTTGGGTTATTCAACTTCTGAATGAAATCTTGCTGTTCATATTTGAGAATTTTCTCTCACATTCAGCTGATGATGGAGATTTTGTTAAAAGTAACTGAACATAAACACAAATATTCTTTACAGAATTCTGCTGTATTCTTTGTAGGAAAGAGATGAGTCAAAATCTACTAAGTTGTGTATATAAAAAAAATGTAACAGTAAAAATACGGTAAAGTGTATTTCTAATATTGTGACCTTCACCTAAACAATCAATGTTATTTATTCTTAATTTAAAAAAAACATTCTGTTTGGAATTATATGTATCAAGTCTAAAATCTGTAGCATTAATAATTTCAAAACACAAATTACTATAATTATACGTTTTCTACCAAATATAAATTATTACAATCAAATGTAAACTAATTATTTGTCATATTGGAATCCTGCTGGTTTCAGAACCGTTGGAGGCTGGCTCACACTTGACTGTCTGTCAAAATTACCAAATGTTTGACATACTATAGCCAATGATTTATAAATCAATGTGCTCTAGTGGTGTCATTAAACAAAACAACCAAACCCGCAGGTTTGACAGTAAGATTTGTCAAATGTAAATATTTACTTCCCCATCTTCCACATAAGTTGTGCATACTATAATTCCACATCCCTGTCTAGAATATCAAACACTGTGGTATGACCTTAACTCTGTTTTGTTTTTGGGGACAATATAAAAAAAAATTGTGGTATGTGTTACCCTGTCTGTGGGAACAACCAAATAAAATAATCCTTGCTGCTAATAGAAAATAATAAACTATGTAACCATAGATGTTTTCTGTAAACCTAGTGTCACAAATACAGTATTTGAAACCTAACAGCTGTCGATTAAGTGATATCCAAGGAGGGATGATAAACATTCCTTTCCTTTTATTACTTTTGTATTCTTTGATTGGTTTTGTATTTTATTTGGTACCCAACACATGCATTTACAACATCAAGTAGCTTTTGCTTTTCACTTACAAAAAGGTAATGTTTTCTAATCACTGTAATAATATGACTTATTGTGTCACTTATGAGGCAATAACATAATTGTGGTTATGGATGCTTCCTCTTAAAACAAATCTCGCCACCAGTCCAAATACCAAACTATACTGAACAGCAAAAAAATGCAAATGTTTTTTCAGATCCAATTTATTCAAATTAGATGAAAAATTCATTCATGATAACCTTCAACCAAAAAATGCATTACACTTCTCTGCACATGCATCCAGTAAGCAAAACAGCCAACATCAAAATATGGTTAACTTTTATTCAATCAAACATTGCAAATTAAATTTGAGTTTCTTTTGCTGTTCAGTATATTACAGTGTTAACAAAGTTGCTACCTGTTGCAGTATTTTCCCACGCATATTCTTTTCTAGCCTTGATGTCAAACTATTTGTGTTGGTAAAGTAGTTATCTCCTTTGCCATGCCAAATACACTACATCCAGGTTTTACAGGAAACCACTAGATCTTTATTAAATTCCATCATAAGTTTATCATCTTTGACCCTCATGTTTTAATGCCGCCAGGATTTACTAGAATATATTGTATTGTATATAAAATTGAGTATACGTTTATCATCTTTGACCCTCGTGTTTTAATGCCTCCAGGATTTACTAGAAAATATTATATTGTATATAAAATTGATCATAAGTTTATCATCTTTGACCCTTGTGTTTTAATGCCTCCAGGATTTACTAGAAAATATATTGTATATAAAATTGATCATAAGTTTATCATCTTTGACCCTCGTGTATTACTGCTTCCAGGATTCACTAGAAAATATTATATTGTATGTAAAATTGATCAGAAGTTTATCATCTTTGTTTTGCCATACATATTGGTTACAAAGTAAAGTTTGTTTTATTTAGAGGTAACCTGCTGCTGCCACATAGGCTACTCTTTCCAATAAGCAGCAATGGGTCTTTTATATGCACTGTCCCACAGCACATACCATATACTTTGATGAACCAGTTGTGGACCACTGGTTGTAACAGAAAATAGCCCAAACTACATATTGTTTACAAGTTTTATATATACATGTATGTAGAATATGATATTTATTTAAGTGGAAGCATAGTTTTATCTTCTATGTCTTGATACTGGATTTAAAATATGATTTCCCCTGTAATATTATTGAAGTAAAGTTTCACTGAGAGACGTAGCTTCCAGCCAAGATGTGATGGACCATTTGATAATTGTTTTGTTGGCAATTTCCCATTCCATCTAGTGGTCCATATCTGGTATTTTAAAGATTGTGGTGTGTTATGTCCTGTCTTTGGGAAAGTACTTACCAAAAACCATTTGCAACTAATAAAAAAAATAGTCGTCTTACAATGCACAGGTTTTTTTTTTTTTTTTTCTTTTTGGTAGACCACGTGTCACAAGCACCTTCATTATAACCTAATAGTCAGTGATTAAATGATGTATTGTGGTTGGTGTTAAATATTTGCTTTCTTAGCCACCAGTCACATGTATTGTTTCTTTAATCCATTTTGAACATGATGTCATTCTTTAACAAAAATAAAACCTGGTTATCTTTTGGTAACAATGTGTGTGTCATATGTTGGTAGATACACAGAATATGGATGATGTATTGCTGCTATCTGCTTTATTGCCACATAATTATCACAGGCAACATTTTAAATGCTGTAGACGTGCTATCGTCTTACACTTATCTCAGCAAAGCTTCAGGTTAACATTTGCAGACAGTGATGTGTTTAATGCTAAATATTTGTTTGATGACCAGGTGCAAGTTCTTGTTACTCTACCATTGTATAATTACCACTATCTTTAGTTTACCACTATATAGTTAGTTTACCACTATATAGTTACTCTACCATTGTATCGTTAGTTTACCACTATGTAGTTAGTTTACCACTATATAGTTAGTTTACCACTATATAGTTAGCTTACCACTATATAGTTAGTTTACCACTATATAGTTACTCAACCATTGTATCATTAGTTTACCATTGTATCATTATTTTACCACTATATAGTTTACCACTATATAGTTACTCTACCATTGTATCGTTAGTTCACCACTATGTAGTTAGTTTACCACTGTATCGTTAGTTTATCACTATATAGTTAGTTTTCCACTCTTTAGGTTTACCACTTTATAGTTAGTTTACCACTATATAGTTGATTTATCGCTATATATAGTTTGTTTACCATTGTATAGTTAGTTTACCACTATATAATTTACCATTTTATAGTTAGTTTACCACTGTATAGTTAGTTTACCATTTTATAGTTAGTTTACCACTATATAGTTATTTAACCATTTTATAGTTTACCACTATATAGTTAGTTTACCATTTTATAGTTTGTTTACCATTGTATAGTTGGTTTACCACTATATAATTTACTATTTTATAGTTAGTTTACCACTGTATAGTTAGTTTACCATTTTATAGTTAGTTTACCACTATATAGTTAGTTTACCATTTTATAGTTAGTTTACCACTATATTGTTAGTTTACCATTTTATAGTTAGTTTACCATTGTATGGTTAGTTTACCACTGTGTAGTTGGTGTATCGTTGCATAGTTAATTTACCATTGTATAGTTAATTTACCATTATATAGTTAGTTTACCATTAAATAGTTTGTTTACCATTAAATAGTTTGTTTATCATTGTATAGTTAATTTGTCATTATAGAGTTAATTTACCACTATATAGTTGATTTACCACTCTATAGTTAATTTAACATTGTGTTGTTGGTTTACCACTTTACAGTTAATTTATCACACTATCCTTAATGTACATTTGTCTAGTTAGTTTACCACTATAGTCCTGTGCAATAGAAGTATAAGTTTTCTTTCCGATAAACTTGTAAAGACTGCTTGGTTGAACTGCGTAAAAATTGTGAGCAAATGTTTTAAATTAAACGAAAGAGACTATCACCTGTGTTCTGCGCATTTCGAAGGTGGTGTGTATGTGAAAGGCCGTGTACCAACATTATTCGTACTGAATGATGGGAGAGAAGACATTTGCAACAACAACCGTAAGTTTTCACTTTTGTTTTATTTAATTTTACTGACGGTTTATGAATGAATATGCCTGTGGCTGTGGGTTTTTAATTATTTTTTTTAATTATTTTATTAAACATTTGGATTTTTTCAAAGCACGTACATTATATGCACATTATTTTGGTTTGTTATGTTTTAAAATCCTGATGTAAATGAAGATGTTGTTTTAATAAATAGTACTGCTCCATATTGTCATTTAACAAATTGCTGAAAGAGGCCATGTAAATTGTAATTAAGACTAATCAAGTTACTGTTGGAAGACAACATATTGTTTATTCAAACGATAATCTGATCTATCATCTACTTTTATGATTGGATCCTGATTGGAAGTCTGAGGCATAAATACAAAAACGACTAAAACAACTTTAAAATTCAATGAAATTGCTCAGATTAGACATCCTCTTCCCCTTTACCTGCCCCCTTGCTCCGTTCATGCGCAAAATATTACATAGTTGAACACAGCATATTTATATGGAGACATAGTGGCTCTTTTCATACTTCATTTAATTACCAGCTTAATTGCTTTGAGTTAGCATGTATCACCAGTGTTAAAAGTTTAGTGTTCACAGAAAATTGTCAACACACCAGGGGCAAGAATGTTAAACCGATTTTAAGAATACGTCACCATATTATTATAAACATTAATAACAACAAAACATTATAAAAGTAGAAACTTTATTTTATATGAGTATTAATTTACTCAAAACAACCAATTTACAAACAAAACAGAACATACATGTAATTACTAGTGGGATGAAAGACATTCTCACACATGACACGAGCATTCTCACATTGGTAAAAGATAATACAAAGACAGTTGGTCTGCAGAATTGAGCAGTAATAGCTGGCACATGTAAACATTTGAGATTTAGGAAAGATGGTGGAGTAACGTTTATGGTATTATAATATATTAAAATAAGTATAGTAAATCGTAAATGTATATATGAAAACATTAAAAAAAATTAAATAAATTATTTTATTTTGGATGAGTTTACCAATTACCAGTTCGAGTTGACAGGTATTTTGGGGCAAGTTGACCTACAAGGCTGGTACAAATTGACCAACAACTGGGTAAGATGACATGCTCCCAAGGCATGACATACTAGGGGGATTTGCAGTCTGGTATGCCCCCAGGAAATTTTGAAATCTGGAGGCTTTGAAATGCCATTTCAGGGAGGTTACATACTTAAAAGAGTGGACACATTGTTTGAACATGAATATGTTTATTTACTTAATTCAAGAATATAAATATATCATGTTAAACTCCATTTTGTCTACAAAAGTATAACCTATAATATGGCTATATATAATAAAAAGTGATCAGAAAGGGAAAATATGTATACATCTCTTGCCATTTTAATTGTGGTTTAAGAATTTTAAAATATTATTGTTTTCTTTTTCAGGTTCAGCATGGAGATGGTCCACCATTAGATGCAAAGCTCAATCAGTCTGAGCCAGAGTGTTTGAAAGATGACAGTAATGATATATTTTGGTGTGAATTTTCAAATGAAATTATGAATATGCGTCAGTTATGCTTCATGACTACTGTGGATACAATTCACCAAGTGACAATTTCAGACAAAATTTAAATAAAACTGAACAAACGTGTACATTTTCTTCAAAGAATTGTTTGACATAGACATCCCAAACCCCTCCAATGATTTCAGTTTCTACATAAATCGGCCCCATTTCTCTTGTTGAAATAGAAGAATTGGTAAAATGTAATAAAAGAAAAGAGATGAAATCTATTGACATACAGGCTATAAAACCTGATCTCGTCATTGAAGACATCACAGATTCTGATGAAAAATGTATGTTTTATATTGGATTACCAAATGCAGAAACATTTAATATTTTATTTAATAAATTGCCTGATGCTGAAAAGTTTACACACAGAACTGGCAAGTGAGAAAATGCAAGACGACCTAGGGTTCTAAGTCCAGTTGACGAGTTTTTTCTGGTGCTTATTTGTATCTGATTGGGCCTGCTTTTGGAAGATATCGCCTAACGGTTTCATATTTCTAAATCTACTTGCAGTAACATCACCACTCATTAGATTTCTTATTTAAGTCTGAAATTATCCTCAGAAAAAACCGAACTGCGATTCAAAATTATCTGTTCAAAGCAAAATGCGAAACACCGCTTTTTCTCTGAACCAATGCTACCTGATACACATCTGTCGATGTCAAAGCATCTCACACACATATTCCGATGTATAA